>CAJNDT010005902.1:335000-467529 GCA_905221615.1 Symbiodinium sp. CCMP2592 | reverse complement strand
ACAAACCCGAAACCCTAAAGCCTAAAGACATGCCTGCTTCAGGTACCCCATGAGTCCGAAGGCGAGCAAACCCTGAGCCCCAAAACCCCAAGACCCTTGTTGGGTTTACTTGAAGGATCATGGGACTTAGTAAGTGGGTTATAAATAAGGCACCTATACTTATAACTACTAGTAACCCCAATTAAGGTACTTATAACCTTACTTACTAAGTCCCGTGATCCTCCAAGTAGGGTTTAGGGTTAAGGGGGGAACAAACAATCCTTTCAGGAAGCCGTTGGGAACCCTAAGTCCCAAGCCCCAACTTAAACCCCTACTTGGAGGCCCTTTTGACTTAGTAAGTAGGGTTAGTAAGGTGGCTTATGGGGATTATAATAGGGTTTCTAGGGGATACTAAGTAGACTTAGTCAACAGGGCCTCCAAGTAGAACCCTAACCACAAACTTAAACCCTGACCCGTAAACCTCTAAGACCCTCCTTTAAACCCCTAAAGCTTCAAACCCCTAAATCCGTATATAAGCCCTATAAACCCTGACTTTTAAGCCCCTAAATCCAAAGGTAAGCCCTAAACCCTAATCCTTAAACCCCTAAATCCTTGTTATGTAAGCCCTAAACCCTAACCCTTCAATCCCTCTATAAATCCACAAAAGAAGCCCTAAACCCTACCCCTCAAACCCCCCCAAACCCTTAAAGGGGATCTGGGTGGTTGTCAAAATTGGGGTCCCTTTTTGGGTCCCGAATATAATAATGCACCTAATAATTAGGGTACCCATAAAGGGACCATAATTTTGACAACCACCCATCTGAGGAAACTGCCATCAGTGCGTCTCCTCCACTGAGCTCCTTGGCTGTCTCTCACATGTCGGGTCAGGCTAAGCCCTAAGCCCTAAACCCTAAGCCTTAAGCCCTAAACCCTATGCCCTAAGCCTTAAGCCTTAAGCCTCATGAAGTTCTCGTGGCGGGTAGTAGTAGCAGTATGTCGACTACGACGACGACGACTACTACTACTACTGCTGCTACTACTACTACTACTACTACTACTACTACTACTGCTACTGCTACTGCTACTGCTACTGCTACTACTACTACTACTACTACTACTACTACTACTACTACTACTACTACTACTACTACTACTACTACTACTACTACTACTACTATGCGTTCCCTTTGAAGGTTCCTCTAAGGAGTTCTATAGGGGTTCTATAAGGAGGCGGAATTTTATGAGGAGCTAAAAACATTAAGGTTCCTTCATGTATCGTGTGGACGATTTAGGGCTTCAAGGTTCTAGACGCCAGGGACTGGTCGAGGGTTTTGGGGCTTCCATTACTACCACCCAAAACTTAAACCCCAGACTCTAAACCCTCAGCCGTTACCTAAAACCCTAAAACCCCGAAACCCCTAAAACCCCGAAACCCTAAACCCTAAACCCCTAAACCCTAAACCCCTACACCCTAAACCCCTAAACCCCTAAACCCTAAACCCTAAACCCTAAACCCTAAACCCCTAAACCCTAAACCCCTAAACCCTAAACCCCTAAACCCTAAACCCCTAAACCCTATACCCCCAAACCTCTCTACCTATAGTAATTTAAACCCTAATGACTTCGTGGCTTTGGATCAAAACTCGTGGCTTTGGATCAAAACTCGTGGCTTTGGATCAAAATTCGTGGCTTTGGACTTTTTTCCCTAGGGTTTAGGGCCTAGGGTTTAGGCCCTAGGGTTTAGGGCCTAGGGTTTGGGCGCTAGGGTTTAGGGCCTAGGGTTTGGGCGCTAGGGTTTAGGGCCTAGAGGGTTTAGGCCCTAGGGTGTGGGCCTTAGGGTTTAGGCTGTAGCGTTTAGGGCCTAGGGTTTAGGGCCTGGGGTTTGGGCCGTAGGGTTTAGGGCCTAGGGTTTGGGCACTAGGGTTTAGGCCCTAGGGTTTAGGGCCTAGGGTTTGGGCGTTAGGGTTTAGGGCCTAGGGTTTGGGCGCTAGGGTTTAGGGCCTAGGGCTTTGGACCCAGGGTTTAGGGCCTTTTGGGCCTTAGGGTTTAGGCTGTAGCGTTCAGGGCCTAGGGTTTAGGGCCTGGGGTTTGGGCCGTAGGGTTTAGGGCCTATAGGGTTTGGGCCCTAAAGCTTAGGGCCTAGGGTTTGGGCACTAGGGTTTAGGGCCTAGGGTTTGGGCACTAGGGTTTAGGGCCTAGGGTTTGGGCCCTAGGGTTTAGGGCTAGGGTTTGGGCATTAGGGTTTAGGGCCAGGGTTTGGGAACTAGGGTTTTAATATCGTCCTGCTACAGTGCTACAGTCGATGCATAGCAGTAGACAAAGGCCAATGTAAAAACATTTAGGACATGAAATCAACTCCACGGCTGTGGCTGCTATAACAAACACGAACCGTATGAAAATTCTTGGAGTTGTATGTAAATTATTATTTAATAATTCATGCCAAAAGAAATAAAACTTTTAATTCTAATGTGAGGGGATTCTCTGGGCGGGTGGGGTTTCTTCTTGAAGATAGCTTGACTAAAACAAGCTTGACGTGAAATCTTCAAAGTCAGAGCTGCTGAACCCTAAACCCCTAAACCCTAAACCCCTAAACCCCTAAACCCTAAACCCCTAAACCCTAAACCCCTAAACCCTAAACCCCTAAACCCCTAAACCCCTAAACACTAGAGCCCGAAACCCTCGACCTCCAAGATCCATGATCCATGTCTCGGAGCAGCTGGACCGACCACAACCTGACCCTAGCAGTAGGAAAGCTGAACAAAGCAGCCCGGCTTAGGGTTTAGCCTTCGAGGGTCTAGGGTTTGAGGTTTGACATTTTAGGGCTAAAGTTTATCTGTAGGGCTTTGGCTTCGGTGAGAAGTGTGGCCGAAAACCCGATATCTGATCCTGAAAAACCTCGGCCAAGGTGTCTGGAGTGCAAAAACAGCACCTTCCTGACGGCTGAGCAGGCGGGCTCTGCTTCTGGGTTTAGGGTTTTAGGGTTTAGGGTTTAGGGAACTAGGCTTTAGGGTTTAGGGCTCAGGGTTTAAAGGTCTAGGGGTTTAGGGTTTAGGGCTGAGGGTTTAGGGTGGTCGTCGTCGTGTTTACGGTTTAGTGTCTCAGTAGATGATTGGATACACTTTACACTTCTTGGGGCTTATGAACTCAGCAACTAAGGTGTAGTAGTAGTCGTGGTGGTAACGGTGGTACCCTGGGGATCAAAATAGCCCATAAGCCGTACATATTATGGTCTTTGGGCCCAAAAGCCATAATTTATCAGTGCTTAGATCCCTAGGGATAGTAGCCAGTAGCAAAGCGATCCTGTTTTCGAGGGCTCCCAGAATCGATCCGAAATGAGCGTTGGAAAGAAAACGGCTACACTAGAATCATGCGCCTGGGTGGTTGTCAAAATTAGGGTTCCCTTCTGGGTCCTTAACATCATACGGCACCTATTGTTTAGGGTACCCACAAAGGGACTATAATTTTGACAACCACTCACCTGGGTCGTGTAGCGTAACCAGGAGAGACGGCTAGTACAGTACTGCGATGTCGCACGGAAGGACACATCAAAGGCCATGAGCTTGGAAGCGCCATGGGATCATTGTAAAAGGTTCGCGGCTAGCTGACCTCGACATGAAACCTCTCTTTTTCGGAGGACTGCGCGGAGACATGCCCACCTGGCTACTACAGCCAGGGTGAGCAAATTCTCGGCACTTTGGACAGAACTTTAATTTCATCAGAGCATTGTGGGTACCTACGGTCAGCCGCTTTCTGAAAGCTTTTCTGAGTGTTGCTATGTTTCGTTTTTGCACTGTGAGATTTGCTTTTGCAGGTATGTGGATCTGTGTTTTAGTAAACGCGCCGCTTCAGCTGGTGCTGCTGCCGGTGATGTTGTTTTCGTATGCAGGTTCCAGACTATTACGGATGACCACAATGCTTCTCCATTCCTGTGTACCATGACCAATAAACATGCTGCTCTGGTGTTAGACGGTAATTAGGTCCCCAATGACTAGTATGCAAATGTGCAGATCCACTCCTACTTGAAGCCCTAAACGAACCAGCACCCCTGTTTCCTAAATCCTTAGAACAACCCTAAACCCTAAACCCCAGCCCGCAACTTTCGAGAAACCACGGCCCTCTCAGAGTGATTCATGTAGTGTTTTTGCTTTTTGAGGTTCGACGGTTTTGGGCTTCTTCTGGCGGAAATCTAGCATGAGTGCGAGTTGCTCTACACTGATGTTGCATGCCTGTTCTTGTAGATGTGAAGTGTGGCGTAGACCTTGTTCTTGGGGGAGCAAGTCAGAAGCTGTTGCTAATAAGTACCAGTATACCCATAGTCTCCATTGTAGTTCCTTTTTTTTGGTTTAACCAAATATACAATTAGGATCCTATAGGGTAACCCCAAAAAGGAACTACAATGGAGACTATAGGTAGCGTGTAGAGTCCAGGCTGATAGGTAAGTGCTCGACCAGAAAAGACTACTGGGTGAATTGCAGGATGAAGCTGAGCTTCATGGTTTGTTTCAAGTGTTTTCGGACGCAGGTGCATGGCTGATTCGGGGCATCTTTCGAGTGTTTCAACATGCAGCGTTTTCATTGCTCATGCATCGGGCTCGAAGGAACCCAAAATGTCCGCCAGTTACATACATAGAAGGTTCCTTCGACGAACCGAAGTATAGCAAAGTTTTCTGAAAGGACCTCGGCTCCAACCGACCTCCGACGAATGTGCTGAGGCAACACGTGTCAAGAGTGCTCCAAAGACTGCGCACTTTGCGATGCGTTGGAGAACTGTCCGTTCCCCAGTTTGGTACTACTGTGTGTGATCGCAATACCCTATTCCAGTTAGTCAGGCCTTTTCTTTCTGAGCAGCAGGAGTTCTTTGGTTCAATATGAAGGGGGTTTAGGTCATTATTACAGGGTTTGAGGTTTCAGGGTTTAGGGCATTCCGGATGCAAGTGTTTAGGCTTTACAGCGTGAGTAGCTTGTTCATGTCTCCGAGGCTTGTCAATGTGTGTGTGTGTTGCTTTTGGGCAACATCTGGCTTCTATGAACATCACGAATTCTGATAACCAGGGTCAGAGGTATCTTGATTCAGCTGCACATACATACTTGTATCTGGAGTTACTTCACTTCACTTCTAGACATGTTCAAACCTACACATGAACCTTGAAGCACAGGCTTTTGAAGTCTTTTGGACGTAGTTCGAGTTGCCGATACATGCAGTACCGTCGCGGGATGGTGGAAGCAGGAATGATGAGTGCATGGCGGCATGGTCTAATATAGCATCTACATTCTACACGGATGGTTTGTGATATCGGTTGGGGCCAGGGCTTGGGGTTTGGCTATGGTCACATCACCGCTAAGCATCGGCTAGAAGGTGCCAGCGCCTGGCCAAAACCCCGAACCCTGTAGCCTACTCGCAGCCCGAAACCCTTGAAAGCTACACCGGGAACATCCCAGCCAAATCCCCTTTAACCCTTCAGTATACCTCGAACATCCTTGCACGCGATTCATGATCCGTGTGGCAAGTCTACTTCTGAATCATGGGCTTCTGGGTTTTTCAAGATGGAAGCCTCAACGCTAACGCTCGAAAAAACACCTCGACACTCGGAAGACCATGAATGTTCGAGGCATAGAGTGCACGAACTCGACCTACCTCACCAGCGACAAGTACTGCGTGGAGGAGTGTACGAAAGGCCTGTTGGCTACCTTCGAGCTCCCATTTGCTAGGGTTCAGGGGCTTGGCAACAGCTCTACAAGGGTTTACTTGTTGTTGGAATAAGGTGGCTAATTTAGGGGCCTACATAATTACCAATACTATTTTTGTTTGGGGGGGTCCTTATTATAGCTATAGTATAAGATACCCCAAAACCTTAATTTTACTTAGTAAGGCCACTATATTATGTTACTATGCGGCGGCCTCTCCAGGGCAACTAATTAGAAAGGACCATTACGAGAACCTTTGAATCCCCGATAGCACGGGTTGTAACAGTTGGTATCTAGCTGTTCGCAACTAGAACCCTCATTCCGATTTCCTAACCTCAGCCCAGACCCGTGTCCCTAAACCCTCATATTAGAGCTGCAAAGATTACAAAGCCCTATACTATAGGGCCCTAAATAATTGTCAATATTATTGTGGGGGTTCCTTATTGTTATAGTCTAATATACCCCCAAACCCTAATTGCCTGTGACTACCGATCTTTCAACAATACTTGCAACATCACACTAGACCCCTGGAAACGAGGATCTTCATCCCTCAGCCGCATTCACGCCCTGACACCCCAAGTCCTTGCAAGTTAAAGCCCGGAACCACGAAACCCTAATCCCCGAAAGCAGCAACCCTGAACCCCGAAACCCTAAACCCCACACCCTACTCCCTAAGCCCCAATGCCTTTCAAGAGACCCTCTCCTCTGACACCTTAACCCGCGCCCAAAGCCGAACTTTAAAATCCCAAAACCACAAGCGCTCACATAAAGCAACATAAAGGCTTCAGAGGTTTAGGGTAAAAGGGGTTTGCTATAGGGGCCTTAATCAATAGTACGATTCTAGTGGTTTCTTATTATCATTATAGTACAATGGGCACCAGAAAGCCTATTCTACTTATTAAGGCCCCTACATTATGGTTTAGAAATCTGACATCGCAATCGTCAGGCTACATTGAGACCGGCGATACTCTCAGTGGTCGATTCTGCGACGAGCTGTGCTTCTGGTGCGAATGACCTGATCCCGCTGTTGGTGGCAGCTGGTCTTGAAATCTGTTAAATCTGAATAAACTGTTAATGATTGGACCCTAAATGTTTTTGATGAGTGTTTGCTGCTTTGCCAGGTCAACTCCTAAGTCCTTACGCGTCAACCAGCAGGCATAGAGACGTCCTTCTTGAAAACAGCTGCGTGCAACCGGCGCGCCGTATACTTCCGGTCTGCACAGGTTTCGCAGTGAGGTTCCCCCGAGTCCAAGTGCCCAATAACTATATACTCTCCAAAATCCGAACCTACATAACTACTATCCTAAAACCGAGTACCGTATTATTGGGTCCTTTGGACCCTTGGGGTTCAGGACACGGAAGAAGCAACTTTTACTTCGATTCGTAAACTGAACATGTCAGATCCTTACCTTAACCCTGAATAACCTACCTTTTTGGGTTTCCTTATGCTTGGAGGCCCTTTTGACTTAGTAAGTAGGGTTAGTAAGGTGGGTTATGGGGATTATAATAGGGTTTCTAGGGGATACTAAGTAGACTTACTAAGTCAACAGGGCCTCCAAGTGATGATTTCTTTACATATAAGTCCTTAAAAAGGTAGGTTATTTCGGGTTAAGGTAAACATTGCAAACTAGTCACTGCGGCCGTTGATCGTCAACGCACGTCCTGAATCAGAGAGCAATGGGGTCCTCATTTGGAAACCCTTGTGCAGTAGGTTCTTAAGTATACTTACAGTATAACCACGAAACGCTATCCCTAACTTCAGGGACTAAACCGTATCTTAATTAAACCTTACCCCACAGAAGAACCGCCGGCGAACTGTCGCGATTTGTTGTTTGTGTGCCCTTGGCGGTGTGACAGTCGGCTCCGGAGGAAGGGTTTCGAACAATCATGAACAATCCTTCAAACCCTGCGTGTCCACATGTATACACAGATGCATACGGCAATACTTACGGCTGCCTTGTATGGACCATCCGTCGGGACTTGATTTAAAGGTTTAGGCTGTTTCGGTCTTGGGTTTCTGGCTTCAGGCTTCCAGACCTTAAGGATGTATAGACTTGAGTGTTCTAAAGGGGTTGAGGGCATTAGGGTTTAGGGCTCTATGGGTTGAGGGTTTAGGATTGAGGTTCGCATCCTGTCAACACCAGAACTTGATTTGCATCCAAGGCCAAGTTGGGTTAGAGCTTGCGCTCATGGAGAAGGGGGAAGATTTGATGTGAGGAAACCGACACTTATTCCATGCATTATGCACGCGCGAGCGGGCAAAAGTTGGAGTGCTAAGGGGACGTGGACCCGCCCAGACCTTCCAAAATCCCTTAATGAAGGAATATACCTTAAATTATAATAGAATTCCTTATATGAATTAATTAAGGTATGTTCCTTAATTAAGGGATTTTGGAAGGTCTGGGCGGTAAGACCCTGAGCCCCGAAAACCGACTTCAGCACCTTTAAGGAACCCTTGTGAAATGTGTCATAGGGGTTTAGGGTTTAGGGTTTAATAGGAATCCTAAACCCTCAGCCACGAAAGCCCGATGCTGTCCCCTTTTTAGGAACTGATGTGAAATGCCATAAACTCAGTAGCTGAGTGGATACACTTTACACTTTTTGGGAGAATACTACCCACTTTAAACCTGAAAGGGTACACTTTTGGGGGCTTATGAACTCAGCAACTAAGTAAAGTAACCCAGGAGCCTCCTGAACCCTAAACATCCCTTCTAGGACCTAGAGTAGGCCCTTATTCCCTTTTTTGGGGTTCAGGTTCCCTTATAAGCCCCTTTAGACCCCCTTTTTATTCCTAGGCTACTCTTGGGCCTAGTAGAGGAACCCTGGAGCCTGAAAAACTTGAAACAAAGCGATAGACTGCCTTGCTTCCCATACACAGGGCTTCGAGGAATACCGCATCGACGGAGCTTTGGGGATGCAGGGTTTCGGAAGCAGGGTTTAGGGCCTTGGGTCTAGCGCCTAGGGTCTAGTGTTTAGGGTTTAGAGTTTAGGGTAGGGTTGTTTTATGTAGTGGTAGAGTAGGTAATCTGTAACCTTTGTGGGGTACTATGATCCCTATGTAAGTAACTCCGAAATACTCCCAGAGGTTAACTTTCAGTTCCCGCCAAAGTAATGGACAAGCAGTTTCAAGTGGTCCACAGGGATTCAGGATTCATTAACGGGTTTAGGGCTTATGTTCCTGGCACGAGGTTCATGATATACGGGCTGGAAGGGTTTAGGGCCGATGTCGAAGATCCTAACCATGTGATTAAGGGTTTAGTGGGTTAGGGTTTAGGACTCTTCTTCTTTGTCCCATACCGCATGGCAGCGTGGTTGGGCGAATCTGCAGTAAATCTGTTTTGCACACCTGCTGGGCATGCAGTTGCCTCCTAGTTAGATATGACGTGCGTTTCAATAGGGAACTACTGTAGTAGGCTCCAAAGCCCTACTCCACCTGCTGAAGCTGCGAAGGCCCCCATAGGACGGGTGCAACCGGTTTGATTTCTTGATTGGTTGCCGAATTAGGGTTTAATTCGTTGGCTTCCCCACACGGTCCTAAGTACCTCTATAGAAATACAGTAGAAAGTAGAGTTTCTTTAGCAGGAGTTACCATTATGCTTTGGGTAAGTATTCCCCCCATGTAGGTACTTAGGACACGTTGGCTTTAGTTTCTGCTTTGATGCGTCGCGTTGTGGATCCTTGTGTTTGTGCTTTACCTTACCCGAAGGCCCCACAGTAGTTCCCTTTTGGGGTTCGTTTTGTAGAATCCTATAAAAAATTGTTTGCAGTAGTTCCCTTTTGGGGTTCATTTTGTAGAATCCTATAAAAAATTGTTTGCAGTAGTTCCCTGTTGGGGTTCATTTTGTAGAATCCTATAGGGTAAACCCGAAAAGGAACTACTTTGGGGCCTCTGGGCTACCCCTATAGTCGGAGACTCCCAGATCGAGCCGGCACCTCCTCCAAGGCCACATTTCGTACCTAGCTCTGGGGTTCAGGGTCCCAAAGGTTCCTTTAGTCACGGTGCTACAAAGGGTTCCTTTACGGGATCTTTTGGGGTCAGGGTTTAGGGGTGGGGGTTTCTCGAAATTTTGGATCCCCTTCCCCAAAAAATATGGACACTAAACGGTTGCATCGTGAATAGAAGATGCCCAGCCTAAACCCTACAGGGACCTCTCAGTCCAGGAATTCTTACATAACATACAAGTTGCAGAATGAGGACTCCGCCTAACCTCGGGCTCAAAGTAGCCCCCTCAAAAAACCTACGGGTGGCTGTCAAAATTAGGGTCCCGTCTTCTTGGGTACCCTAACTAATCGGTGCCGTAGTATATTAAGGACCCCAAAGGGGACCGCAATTTTGACAACCACCCATATGTGGTATGGTCTTTGGGCTCAACAGCCTTCCAAGGTAAGTCCTTAGAGCCTTAGGTTTGCAATCTGCGCGACCTCAACCAGCATCTCCCAAAGCAGAGCGACGGCACCACGATTGTTGCAGCTACCACCACCACTACCACTACCACAACCCACGACCCACTACCCACTACCCACTACCTACCACTACCGCTACCGCTACCGCTACCGCTACCGCTACCGCTACCACTACCACTACCACTACCACTAGCACTACCACTACCACTACTACCATGGTCTTGAATATCACCAGTACAAAGCAAATGTCGCAACACAACTGGTAAAAGCGCCGCAGTGTCCGACTCGCAGCTGATGTCGCGCTTGCCGTGCCAACCGCTCCTGTGCAGCTGCACCAATGGTCCGCGGCGCTGCTTTGCCCGGACATGGATAGGAGGTCGCCGTGAGCATGACCATCCGGAGCCCTAAAGCCCAATCCCTATAGCAAATCCTAAACCCGAGTCCCTACATAAGCCCTGCGCCGTAAGTAGCGTGCTGACAGGGGAGGCCCATCTGACAACTCCCCGATAGGTGCTGTGTTGTCTCAGGCCGAAATCCACAAGCGTAGTACTGAAGCTTGGATCAATCATTGCAAGAAACGATTCCTGTAGCTTATCGTCCGTATACACCTGCGGCACCAAGCACCCAGAGGCTTTGAATCCTTTGAGCCCAGCCATTTAGGGTTTAGTGTTACTCTAAACCCTGAACCCTTGAGCCTGTTTCTGCCCCAGCCTTAGAAGACCAAGTTTTCGAGCATGCAACCTTGATTTTTTTGGGTAGTATAGTCCCTGTATGATCACTATATGACCAAAAAGGCTAACCTTTAGTTGCCCATGATACCCGACAAGTAGGAAGACCTCAGACTTGAGCCATGAAAAAAGAAAAGCCCAAGCTTCACCCAATGGGCGCAGATGCCCGGCACACTTGGAGGATCATGGGACATAGTCAGTAGGGTTATAAGTGCCTTAATTGGGGTTATCAGTACTTGTAAGTATAGTTACCTTATTAAATATCCCCACTTACTAAGTCCGATCCTCTAAGGACGGTTTTGGTGTTTGTGTGTGTGTGTGTATGTTGGGCACCTTACGATTATTTGCCAGTGTATTCTGGGGTGCCCGTTTATGTAATGAGTACTGACTTACTGAGTAGGAAACACCTGAATAGCATGCCTCCTCCAACCTCCGACAGCATGGAAATCAAATTCAATCCTATTGTTCTTCTGCTGGGAGGCGATGTTTTAAGGCAGGAGTCTTTGATTTTTTCGAATTCGACAAGGGAACATCCTCGATTACTAGGAGACCCTCCAAAAATTGAACCATCACATGTCTTCGGCTTCCCAAGCCTGGTATACAGGGGGATCATAAGGTTTTGTTTGAGTTTAGGGTTTAGAGTTTCGGGTTTAGGGTTTAGGGTTCAGAGTTTCAGGTTTAGGGCTTAGAGTTATGTACAAGTCGTAGCAATGGTCCCCGTAGTGTTCCCTCGGTATTCTCCCCAAGCCTTGGCAGCAGACAGCTAAGTCACACTGCCTTACTTAAAGGATCATGGGAAAAAGGGCTTCTTAAAGGGATCTATAGGGGTTCCTTAAAGGGATCTAGAGGGTTTAGGGTTTAGGGTTCTACTTAAAGGATCACGGGACTTAGTAAGTGGGCTTGTAAATAAGGTAACTCTACTTATAGCTACTTCTAACCCCAGTTAAGGTACTTATATCCCTACTTACTAAGTCCCATGATCCTCCAAGTAGGCCTAAAGCCGCTTACCATCACTCACCTTTTAAGAGCTTTGTAAATAGGGGTATTACGGGGATCAAGCCTTAACATATCGGCAAAATCATTTTGCCAGGGTTTTGAGGTGAATGACTGTATATCATACGCATGGACATTGCATGCAGATTTATTGCAGGCGCTGGCTAGAGGGTCCAAAAACACGACTATTACGGAATTGGGTCCCGAAAACCATAATAATGAGATGGTCTTCGGGGACCTAAATCCATCATAGTAGTGTATACCCTCATAGTACCCTTGAAGGGAACCCTAAGGAACCCTAACAGCCCGTAAAAGTCTCCTAAAGGGGCTCTTATCACCCCTAAACCCTAAACCCTAAATCCTAAACCCTAAACCCCTAAACCCCTAAACCCTAAACCCTAAACCCTAAACCCTTAAAACCCCTAAACCCTACGCTGCGCCTCAAACTGCCAAACCCCAAACCCAACTTCACCGCTGCACAGGCGCATCGAAGGGCTTTGCATGCTGGCAGGCCCAGGGGTTCTGACTCGCTGTCGACATCTGGGTGGTTGTCAAAATTATGGGCCCCTTTTGGGGTACCCTAAATATTAGGTGCCGTACTATATTAGGGACACAAAAAGGGATCATAATTTTGACAACCACTCATCTCGTAAGAGCCAAGGGTACTTGGAGACAGTTTTTCTGTTTCGCGATACTACAACCCTTAAGATACGGGCGTATACATATACATATATATATATATATATATACACATATTTTTTGCAAGGGTACCGAGTTCGGTATAGAGAGTTGAGGTAGTTGTTTTGTCGCAGGTCTTGGGTTGCTGCAGAAGTCTGCGACTAGTTGGCGAATGTTGTTTTATATCAGTTGATCTTGTTTTTCGTTTTAACTGGCTCTGTTGTGCCCAATTCCAAGTCCATGTTCAAAATGTTTATTCTCGCGTGGTGGTTTCCAAAGCGTTCTGTCATTGGTTGTAGAGGTCGTCGCTTTTGCAGGAGACTCAGTTCGCATTCATGACAAAGGCTGCACGTCTGGGCTACTGCTACTGAGACTGAACCGAAGAACTAACCCTAAACCCTAAACCGTCTGAATCAGTGTGCCAACGCCCAAATCCACCTGAAATGCAGAATTGACGAGGCATCCCCCACACCGCCCCTGTAAGGCCTGATAATTAGGGACCCAAAAAGCACATAAGCATAAGCAATTTATATGGATATCCCTACCTTATTGGACTTCTTTATAAGGGGGGTTATATGTGATATCCCTCTCCTAATTTTTGCTTATGTGCTTTTTTGGGGCCCTAGCTAAGATTCTAACTCCCAGCCGGAGCCAAGGTTTAAACAAGGAGCTTCATCGGAGAGGTTCCTGCGACCCCATGGCCCATCTTAGTTTTAATTTGGACCCCGAACAATCATCAGCTTGTCTTTGCTTCTTCCCAGGAAGGGGTTTAGAAAGTTCAGTAATCATGACCTTACATTGTGGTCAATAACCCTAGGGATCAACATATCCCAAAAGCCTTATATAGTACGGTCTTGGGGCCCAAAAGCCTTAATTTATGAATCCTTAGATGCATAGGGTAAGGTCATGCAGGATGTATCTCACCCTAAACCCTAAATCCTAAAACCCTAAGCCTAAACCCCCTAAAGCCCTAAAATCATCTTAATATATGGGTCCTCGGCTTCCCAGTTTGCATTTCAGTACCGAAGCCTCGGCGAGACGAGCGTGTCTCATAAATCCTAACCTCTAACCCTGGCCTAGCCTTAAACCCCAGACCTTCCAAAATCCCTTAGTTAAGGAATATACCTTAAGTTATAGTAGGATCCCTGATATGAATTAAGGTATATTCCATAATGAAAGGATTTTGGAAGGTCTGGGACGCTCACCTCTAACACTGAAGCCTAAAGCCCGAAACCCACAACCCCTATAGCCGTAAAGCCCCAAATCCCGAAGCCCCTGAGACACAGGCTGCGTGTTACTCTGGGTCTGCTCCAGCGCAGCCGTTCAGGAATTCGGGTCTTTCGAGTTTGGGCTTATAGTGAACCCCAGAAAGTTGGAACATGGGTTTAGGATGATTACTGCTAGGCTTCCCTCTTCTTTACCTTCTTTACCTTAAGGGAATGAGCACAATGATGTTCCAACTTTCTGGCTTCTACTGTAAGGGGCCAGGGATCATATTTGTAATGGGTGTAATGTTTGGGCTTCAGAATTTAGGCTTTAGGGTTTAGGAGTCGGAGTTTCATGTTGAGGGCTACAGCATTCATACGGCCCTACCTGCACTTCTAAGCTCCAGGCACTCTTATGGTCCTACCCTATGCCTGGCTGCGCAGCACTCCGGCCTTTAAACCCGAATCCCTAAACCCCTAAACCCTAAAACCTGAACCCTAAACCCCCAAGCCCGTGCCCTCCCCAACCCGGGAAACCAAACGAGGGGGGGGGGGGTGCGTGGGCGAGCTCAAGTCAGGCCATACGGTTGATGATTTTGGGGCTTTAGGGGGTTTAGGGTTTTAGGATTTAGGGTTTAGGGTGATATACATCCTGCATGACCTTACCCTATGCATCTAAGGACTCATATATTAAGGCTTTTGGGCCCAAAGACCATATTATATGAGGCTTTCGGCCTATTTTGATGCCCAGGGTTAAGTTCCCTAAGCTGTTGGAATTATGGCATTTCCTTTTTGTGGGTATTGCAGGAATTATATTCCGAACCCTATAAACCCTAAAACCTCTAGAGCTCCCTTTAAAGGAACCGCTTAAAGGTACCCTTATAGATCCCTTTATCATCAGATACATGGATCCTAGCTGTGCTTAGTGTCACAGGGTTTAGGGTTGCGTACCCCCGAAGCTGCAACACATCAGTAAACCTTGATTACTAAACCCTAATAGAGGGGCCTCAATGATTGCCTATACTATTTTGGGGGTTCTTTATTATGATTCTAGGATGCCCAGTAGTACCCTTATTCCCTTTTTGTAGTCCTAGGTTCCTTATAAAGTTACCCAATACCAAAAAGAGAGGCCTTTTTATTCTTAGATTACTGGGCATCCTAGGATTATAGCATAAACGGTATCCATTACTAAACCCTGAACTGTGCAGAGGAGATCGCCGGCTCGGCCGGCCATTTTCATCAACCCATCTTCGTCCGGTGCTGAGCAGGGCAGGGATGCCCAGACCTTCCAAAATCCCTTAATTAAGGAACATACCTTAAATAAAAATAGGATCCCTAATATGAAATAAGGTATATTCCTTAATTAAGGGATTTTGGAAGGTCTGGGTGGTTCGGCAGTCCGGAGTAAGCACATGCAATACCCGACAACATACGGTCACAAGACGATCCTAAACATAGAAGACCATAAAAGTCTAAATCTTGTCGTGCAGGCAAGACAGAAGGGAATGCAGTGAAAAGGGTCATCATCAGTTCTACCAGCACCTTAACATCTTCCTGCGCCTCCTAGCACAGACCCTAAACCCTAAACTTTCATCTATAATCTGAACCCTAGTCACATAGGGAGTCTACCCTAAATCCTAAAGTCCTAAATCCAAGCCAGGTAAACACCCTAAACCAAAGAGGCTGATGTGGCCTAGGACCATGCAGACGCTTTAACGGGTTGAGGGCTTAGGATTTAGGGGCATTTGAGGTTACTGGCTTAGGGGCTAGGGTTGAGGATTTGGGATTTAGGTATTGGTTTTAACTCTAGACTCTGTCAAACGCCAAACCGTAAAGGATTTAGGTACTGGTTTAAAACCCTAGACCTTGAACACTATATACCCTAAACCCCAAACCCAACCCTAGACCCTGAAACCTAAACCCTAAACCCAACCCTTAACCCCTGAACACTTAAACCCATAGCAAAGAGCTTGAGAAGCTCCAAAGAAAGCCGCGGCTCGAAGCCCTCGGATTTTAGGGTTTAGGGCTTACCCAGACCTTCCAAAATCCCTTAATTAAGGCGCGCGCGCGCGCGTAAAAAAAAACACCCTGAAGACAAAACCTACAGAGGAGCGGCCGAGGGAAGTGTACAAAAGTGTGGCAGGCGCAGCAAAATCGCACGTTTTGACCTTCCCCAGCGGTATTGTGGCAGAAGCAAAAACGGGACACGATTTCGTGTCCAGTTTTCTGGGCGCCCTAGGCGACCATCAGTGCTATCATCATCGATGTCAACATCGCTATCATCCTCACAGCCACCATCGATATCACCATCATCTTCATCATTCTCATCATCATCGTTATCATCATCGTCATCAATGTGTTGAGCAGTGGGCTTTTTGTGTGCTGGGAAAAGCCGGCCTGAATTTATTCTCCGGACCTGGGCTGCAAAGCTAGTCTTACGGCAGAAGGCGAAAACACTGGTGGGGCCGATGACTTTGAAGGTCGCGGCAAGTTTGTTGAGGTTTGTGGGTGGAAAAGGTATGGGGCAAAAGGTCTTTGCACAGTCACCTTTGCCAGATCGCTAGGTCATCATCATTGCTACCACGATTGTTATCATCATCGTCATCATCATCGTTATCATCATCGCCATCGCCATCGATATCATCGTGACCATCGTAATTTTCATCATCATCGTTGTCTTCCTCGTCGTCAACATTTCGAGCGGTGTTTTTTTTTAGGCGCGCAAGCCTTAATTAAGGAATATACCTTAAATTATTATAGGATCCCTAATATGAACTAAGGTATATTCCTTAATTAAGGGATTTTGGAAGGTCTGGGTAGGGTTTAGGGCTTAGGGCTGAGGATTACGGCTTAGGGTTTAGGGCTTAGGGTTTATGCATGCGGTCTCTCACTTAGGGTTTAGGGTTTAGGGTATAGTGCGTAGGGTTTAGGGCTTAGGGTTTAGGGCTGAGGGTTTAGGGTTGAGGGCTGAGGGTTTAGGGTCTGGGGTTTAGGGTTTAGTACATTGGGGGTTATGTTCATCTGGAAGTCTAAGGTTGCCTTACGGATTCCTTCAAGAGTTCGATTACCTTTTGCTTTGTACGGATCTGCTGGATTGTGTAATGGCCTGTATTGGGCTTTGATTAGCAATTTTAATAGGGTTGTACAACGGTGTTTGGGCGTGTTCTTAACATTGTGGTTCTTCTTTTCGGTGGGTCCTCGTGTCCTTGTCATCGTAATAGTCCACACTACGGTCTCCCATTTTCGGATACCCCAATGTCACAGCCCGGGAGCCATAATCTAAAGACCCAAACTGCTAGTGTGTTTGATGGATGGAATATATCTATGCATGCCTGTATGTATGTTCTGTTTTTTTTGACCCATGCTAGGACTCCAGAAACAGTCATCATGTGTTGTAACGTCCTTGTGACAGGACGTCGGGATCAGATGCCATGTGTTGTTTTATACCAGGCCCACTGCCGTACGTGATATCTTTCCCAGTTCTGACTGGGCGATTTCAGGTATTACTTTAATTATAGGGTTCTTGGAAGGTCTGGGGCCATCCTAGATTGCATTGCGCGGCGCTTTAGGGTTTAGTGGGTTTAGGGTTTGGGGTTTAGGGCTATACGAACCCAAAACAACCTCATATTCAGAAACGAGCGCCTCCACCCTACACTGCCCTACACCCTACCAGAAGGTGAGCTTTTTCAATGCTATCTGCGGGACTCTGCTTCTTTTGCCTATGATGGTGCAGAGGTGCCTGAGGGTTTAGGGTGTGTCTTGCAGGTTTGTGAGGATTTGTCGCAGGGCTTTGTGGCCCGGAGTTCATTTGGGGTTTTAGGGTGGGTGGATCTAGTGTTTGAGGCTTCAGGGTTCAAGAGCTTAGGGTTGTATAAAGCTTAGGGTTGCGAGGTTATGAACGCCGGAAGTTTTCAACATGGATTAAAGATAACTCGGGCTGAAAAATTGTATACCTTGCCGTGCAGGCATGACTGAGAGTTGTCCTTGCGGTGGCGGATTAGGATTTTAGGCTTTTCATTTCTCATCATTTCGCACTCTTCCGGTGCCAGATCCCAGATCCCCATGTACTTCAGCATTGTTTGTTAACGTACACCATTGTAGGAGGAGTCTAAGGGTTTAGGGTTCAGGGTTGTAGTGTTACTTACGATTTTCCTCTATCCCAAAGCCTAAGGCCTAAACCCAAGTTCAAGGCGCACTGTCCCTAAGGCTCCATGTTCCCATATAGCATATACTTATAGGCCTTAAATTACCCATATAGGGACCCCTTTAAGGCATAAGTATCTACTATATAGGTACAATGGAGCCTCTGGGTGCTCACTTATCAAAGGAGGTCTTCAACGCAGGCGCGGAATCCCTGGCTGAGAGAGACTGAGGAAGTTTGTGGCCCGTGGATCCAAAAGCCTACTGCTCTAAGGGGGCTTAGGGGTTTGGGTTTAGGGGGTATAGGGTTTATAGGGTTACGGGGTTTAGGGTTTAGGGTTATACCGTATTCGCGTTGTGCTTTGGGGGTCCTACCTTACTATTTTGTGGGGTTTGGGGCTACGCATTGCCACACGCAAAGCTCAAAGCACTCAAACCCCAACTTAAACCCTAAACCCTAAACCCTCAAACCCCAACCGCCAGAATTCAAAAGCCCCTTCGTCGACCTTGAGCTCTCAAAGTCTTGTAAAGCAGCCGAGGTTCTTAAGTCAAAGGGGACAAGGAGGGACCCTTAATAAGGACCCCTAGGTATATACCCTTAATATTTAATAATAGCTATTCTATACCTAATATATAGCCCCATTATAGGGTAGGGGTCCCCATGCAGGGTCCCTCCTCTTCCCCTTTTATTAAGGTGAACCTTGATCACTGCGCCCCCCCCGAAACTTTTAGCCTGGCATGTAGCAAAACAGATGTAAAAACCCTACCATTGTAGGGACCCATAATATTTGGTTTGCCCTAAACCCTGAACCTGTACACCCCTAACGCCTATACCCTAAACCCCTTGAAGGGACCCTTAGAACACAAACCTTGATTGCATGTAAAGAGAGGTTTGTTGCTTACTGCTTGGGCACTTGGAGGCCCTTTTGACTTAGTAAGTCTACTTAGTATCCCCTAGAAACCCTATCCATAACCCACCTTACTAACCCTACTTACTAAGTCAAAAGGGCCTCCAAGTGGAGGTCCGGCAAGGGTGACGGCTCCAAAAAGCTCTCTGGAGCCAGAGACCCGGGGTTACCGGAGGCTTCTTGGAGGCCCTTTTGACTTAGTAAGTAGGGTTAGTAAGGTGGGTTATGGGGATTATAACAGGGTTTCTAGGGGATACTAAGTAGACTTACTAAGTCAACAGGGCCTCCAAGTAGGATTAAGGATCCCTTATATAAGGACTCTTTTTTGTGAATATCCCACCTACCTTCATCCAAGCTTTTGAGGCCTCCGAGGTTCTAGGGTTTTTAGAGTTTAGGGGTAGGGGTTTGGGGATTTAGGGGTTTAGGGGATAGGGGGTTAGGGATCGAGGGGTTTAGGGATTCAGGTTTCTTGTGGTTTAGGGGATTAGCAGTTCAGGGCTTCAGGACTTTTAGGGTTTAGGCTGTGTGCAAGCGCCCAAAGCTGTAGGCTTTGAACAAGGGAGGTTCGGGCTTAGGGTTGAAGGTTATAGGTTTAGAGTTCGGATATACGGCTCATAGTTTGACTGTCTTTTCATGGAGTGCTAAATGGTTTTCGCAGAACTTTGTAGAAGAGGTTCAGACGAGATCCATGGGACTGTAAGAAAGTGACCTAAGCATCTCTCAAACGAATGCCGGCATAATGTATAACTCACAAGGCTTTAGGGTTTGGAGTTTGCATGGTTGAAGAACGGTTGAAGGTTGTGATTCCCCCACGTGGGGTTGTTTGGGTCGGGGGACTTAGTAACTGGTTATTTTAGGGACTTATAAGTACCATAACCCCGATTAGGGTCCCTTTTAGGGTACTTGTAAGTCTACTTACTACCTACTTACTAAGTCCCCCGACCCTCCAAGTATAAAGTTGGAAACCGGATTAAGGTCAAATAGTGCTGGGATTCCCTATACATTACTCTTAAGGATTGAGGCTATTGGGTTTCCAACTTTTTGGCTTCTACTGTACTATCCCAGACCCCCGGGAGGATCTAGAAAGTAGATCCCCTAATTTGGGGCCCTATACTACTAAGGGTTTCTTTCTAGGAATTCCCATTAGCTAAGGGATCTACGTTTTGGATCCTCCCAGGGCTCTGGGATACTATGATAATATGAAGGAGCCCCCAAAACCCTACTCTAAGTACTTATTAACTCTAAGAGTCCAAAGGACCCAATAATCAGGGGTTTTGGGATAATAGTTATGTAGGTTACTATTTTGGAGAGTAAAGGATAATTAGGTACTTGGACCCTTAGGGTAAGGCCGCTACAGTACCCGGATCCCTACAGACTTCTTCTGAAACCAGCCCTTCTTCCGGACAGTCTCACTCCTGCAGATCTTGCCGTGAATCCTACTAAGCCCTAAACCCTGTTAAGGCTCTACCAACCCCACCCACCCCAAAGAAACAGAAAAGCGAGTCCCAGATCCCGAGCAAGAGTGGCGCGGCAGCAAACTACTCCTCCTACCCTGCTCCTGCTCCTACTCCGACACCTATTCTTATTGCTACTGCTACCGCTACTGCTATCGCCACTGGAGTACTACCACCGCCGCTGCAGTACAAGCACAAGAACAATCACTTCATCGACAGAATAATGACAGGAATGTGCCAAGGCCATTTAGTCTTATACTCATCATAGAACTAGCCATATGATGCATCACCGTAACAATGATAGTCAAGACAAGCCTGGAATCCTGCATGCCAGAATCCTCGACCCTAAAGGAAAACTTAATCTCCAAACCATAAAAACCGTAAATCATGTACATTTTGAACTCCTGAACCCAACATCCGGCAAAGCCTGGCCCCTATAGTAGAGCTTTGTTGTTTCTCCGGAATTCCTTAAATTAAGCCCTAAAGGGAGAGGGCCTTGAAGCATCTCTTCAAGAGCCCTTCTGCAATCTTTTAGGGAAGCTTTTCAGGAGCCCTGTCAGGAGCCCATTAGAGAGCCCTTTAGGGGCTCAACGGAAACCTAAATCCTAAACAGTGGGTACTGCCCCCACACAGTAGCAGTTGAATACTATTCAGAATATAGATGTATTACGACCTCCTATTCTAGTCTGTTACTGTATGGGGAGCAGTACCCAAGCTAAACACTGTGGCCATTCAACCTTGAAGCCCATAAAACCCTGTGCCAAGCCTTGCCAAACCCTTACAAGCCCCCCATAAGGTCAACGTCAGCAGCCCCAACTCGCAAGAAAGGCATTTAGAATGGACGTTAACAGAACCCTAAAACCTAAAACCCTGAACCCCTAAACCGCAAGTTCGCTGGCTGTGGGATGGGATGTGGTAGGTCTCACCTGGAGTGTGCTTGCAAGGGCAGGCTTGGTCCTAAACCTTAGACCCTAAATCCTAAACCCTATACCGGGGATCTCAGTGTTTTTTTTTGTCGAGGCTGCTTTGCTGGCCACGGCCCGGATGTCGACCACGGCGTCTCGACGAAGAGAACGTAACTTTAAAGGGTTTTGCTTTCTTTAGAGGATTGCTTCAAGGGTTCCTTCACGGGGCTTGCCATGAATTTAATATAAGTCGAGATTAGGAAGATGAGGGTTCCTTCAAAAGGTTCCATTAACTGTTCAGGACTTGTCGGGTTTAGGGTTTGGGGGTTTAGAGTACTGGTTTAGGGTTTAGCGGTTTGAGGGGGGTAGGGCGGCAGGATCCTGGGGATTGATTCGGGGTATAAGCATTTATAGTCGTTCGAAAAGTTTTCGTGGGGAGTTTGAGGTAGCCAGGGAACTCCTCATTGGTTTCTGTGGCTTGCGTGGGAAGTAATTTCTGTGGCTTGCGTGGGAAGAAATTAATCAAGTAACCGCACACACACACACACACACACCGTGAGCATTGCACCCTGACGCCCTAAACTTATGAAGGAATCTTCATCTGAGCCCTCATAGGAGCCCTTTAAACATTAAGGAAGCCTTTAAACCCTTGGCACAGAAAGGCTAGCAACCCCCAGGCCCTGAACACTACACTCCCTACACATTTTTTAGTGAATGGTTTAGGATTTCGGGCTTATAATCCCTAAACCCTAAACCGTTATAATCTAGAGCGCTCACAGGAACCGTGGGAACCTTTTCACGCAAAGGATCCTAAGTACCTGCAGAGTAGGAATTTTACACAGGAAGATACTTAAAGGATCATGGGACTTAGCAACTGGGGTTATAATTAGGGTAACTATACTTGTAACTACTTATAACCCCAGTTAAGGTACTTATAACCTTACTTACTAAGTCCCACGATCCTCCAAGTATTCGGTTCGGCCTTGAGGTCGGTTTGCTGTGGCTTTGCTCCAGCTGCCTCTTCAACATCAGCTGCGGCCTCAGGCTGAAATGAGACTTGGGCAGCCTCAGGTCTCCTCTTGGAGGCCCTTTTGACTTAGTAAGTCTACTTAGTATCCCCTAGAAACCCTATTATAATCCCCATAACCCACCTTACTAACCCTACTTACTAAGTCAAAAGGGCCTCCAAGCTCGCTCTCTCTCTCTCTCTCTCTCTATCTCTCTCTCTCTCTCTCTCTCTCTCTCTCTCTCTCTCTCTCTCTCTCTCTCTCTCTCTCTCTCTCTCTCTCTCTCTCTCTATATATATATATAGATATATCTATATATATATATATATATCTCTCTCTCTCTCTCTCTCTCTTGCGTTTTGTTGTGTTTTGGTTGTTTTCCTCTTTCTCTACATATATATATATACACACTTCACACATACATAGGTATATATATATACACAGGTATTTATCTATTCGTTTATTAATGTAGCTACATACATTTGTAGGTATGCATAAGCGCAAACCTAAGCACATGCATACATGTGTGTGTGTGTGTGTATATATATACATATGCATACATATGTATGTACCTATACATATATATATATATGTGTGTGTATACAGGTAGATAGATGCAATATGCGCGGGGGGTATTCTGGCGATATTGGTTTCAAGCTTGGTGGGGTATATAGAGGCCTGGGGTTTGGAGGTTACGGTGGAGGTTTAGAGCGGTGGGATCTAGGGTTTAGAGCTTTGAGGTTTGGGATTCCAGAGATTCGAAGTTTAGGGTTTAGAGCCTTACGGTCGTAGGCCTTTGAGTTGGAGCTTTAAGTTGCAGCATCTGGGCTTTGGCGTACCATACTTTAATACCTTTTTGGACCTGGTACTTAAAGGGAGCCCAGTATGAAAAAAAAGTCTAAACTTTTTCTCCCTGGTTACTTCAAAGCCCAGACATAGCTCTGGGGCATTCGGCTATTGAGATGTAGGTGCCAGGTTTAGAGTTCGTGCTTCTGGAGACTGAAGTTTTTAGGGCTTTAGGTTCTAGGGTTTAGGGTCTAGGGTTCAGGGTCTATAGGGTTTAGAGTTTAGGGTCTAGGGTTGAGGGTCTAGGGTTTAGAGTTTAGACCTTTAGGATTTATGCTTTCAGGATCCAGCGCTTATCATTGAGTAACCTTGAGGGCTCAACAGCCCTCTCTGTGGTCGGGTCCATGGCACCCAACTAAACTAAGCCTTAAAGCAAAGGTCCTTGGAGGCTTATGGCTTAGGGACTACAGGAATGAGGGCTCTTCGGAGCTTTCTTGGAGGATCATGGGACTTAGTAAGTAAGGTAATAAGTACGTTAATTAAGGTTATAAGTAGTTATAGGCATAGTTACCCGAATTAAAACCCCAGTTGCTAAGTCCCGTGATCCTTTAAGTACAGGAATGAAGGATCTTAGGATCTTTAGGGAGAGAGCATGAAGAGCTCGAGTTGATTGTATTGTGCTGGTACGCGAACTTCCATGGTTTGGTCCGGAGCAGCGCAATTTTCTGTTGCAGAAACGTTCCCAGTGGCCTTTGGCTGGGACCCAGTTGCGGCCCATGACTTGCTGGACAAATGGCACAGCAATCAGGTAGAAGAGACAAGCAAGGCCGCAAGACTTTCACCATCCAGTGTGGAAGCGAAGCGGGGAAGAACTGCCGACTGTCCCACCAGCACATGAAGAGCCCCTGGGAAGAAAGTCAAAGACTGCAGAGGGGCGCAGAAGAGGCCAGGCAACATGATGCAGCAATATCCTGAGCAGATAAAGCGTTAGTTGGCTTTGCAGACTAGGGTTTAGGTGTTGATGGCTTCCGGGTTTAGGGGTTTAGGGCTGATCGAGGGTTTCGAGCATTGCGAGGGCTTCTTTAAAGATTTCGGACTTAAGGATTTTGGCTGTATGGGATTTATTGCTTGAGTGGTTCAGGGATTAGGGCCTTAGGGCAAGGATTGGCGTGTTTTGGCCTCAAGGATTGCAGGTTCTGGGCTTCAGGGATATGCTGTTGGGGATTATAGGGCCGCAGAGCGTTGAGTTCAGTCTTACGAACTGAATTCCTGTTTCCTGGACCCAGAAACTCAGAGAGTATAGGGGCATGAACGTGATGGTCCCTACAAACCTATACTCTATAAGATACACCCAAACTCCATTGCTACTTAGTTACACTCGAAACATGGAGGCCTTAGAAACCCAAAGGGTTGAGGTAACCATACTTATAATATGAGCCCTATAGAATCCTTTAAGGAGCCCTTTCAGGAACCTTACTTACTAAGTCCCTTGATCCCCAACCCTGCATCTCCAACCCACGACACCCAGACCCGGCGCTTGCAGAAAGTCTCACAACTTGGAGGCCCTGTTGGCTTAGTAAGTCTACTTAGTATCCCCTAGAAACCCTAGTATAATCCCCCTAACCCACCTTACTAACCCTACTTACCAAGTCAAAAGGGCCTCCAAGAAGTAACCCTGAAAGCCAAAACCCTACGCCCTGGCAGGATCCCCCCCCCAGGTGCCCTTTTTCACAGAGCCTCCATGGTCCTTTATCGTGGGTAGGTCTATTAGAGGGTAGTTGGGGGGTCTCCTTAGCTTTTATGGTCCTCAATAGTGAGTATTTTAGGCTCATAAGAGGGTAAATGGAGGGTCTAGACCCTAAGCCCTACACCAAAAACGTTTAAAACCTATGTCCACCAGGTCTCCTGCACACGTCAGCACCGTCCTCAGGGAGCAAGCGTTATGGTGAGCTATACTTTGTCATAGTTGGGAAAACTGTACATGTGCAATGGGTGTTTAAACCCAATAAGGAATAGAAATGTACAGTTTGAATCCTATCCCAACCATGAGCTAGTATAAGCACAAGGCTACTTGTTGAGGGGTTAGAATTGTCCGCGCAATACTCCTTCACCTCATTGTAGCTTGTTATACAATACACAGATGACTTAGAGTCCTTTTGGATTTGATCTCGATCCCCGAGGGTCTATATCTGGTTTCTATAGTAGTAGGATTTGCTTTTATCCTAGTAGTGGAGTAGGTAACCTTTAACCTTTCTTGGGTAGTATAGTCCCTATATAATCCCTATATACCCAAAAAAGGTTAACCTGCAGTTGCCCATGATACCCGAGAAGTAGGTTATGGTTTGGGTAAGTATCTCCCATATGGGTACTTTGGACCCTTTGGGGGTCCAGTCTCGCGACAAGCGCACATGCGTCTGAAAGACCATGATTCGACTACGTTGCAGCCCGCCGCTAGCAGGGCCTAATAGTAAACCCCATAAAGTTGGAAATCGGATAAGGACAAATCTGGCTGTGATTCCCTACTATACATTACTCTTAAGTATTGAGGCTGTTGCGTTTCCGGGTTTCCAACTTTTAGGCTTCTGCTGTAGATCAAAAGGCTCCCAGAATGGGATGAAGGTAGGTGGGGTAATCGCAAGACAACAAGAGTTTTTGGTAAAAGGGTCGGTAATCCTACTTAGCTTCATCCCACCTTTTGAGGCCTCCAGTTAGCCCATGGCCCGAAACAGCCCCAAAGCCTTGTATAGTATGGTCTTTGGCCCAAATGCCTGAAAATATCAGTCAATGGAGGTAGGGTTAGCGAGCCCTCAAACCCTAAACCCGTATGGTACCCTTGTAGACTTGTAGGACTCTAAACCCTTAAACCCTTCTGGGTATATGGAGCTTTACGGAAGCCCTCATTGCAATCAGAACATAGGGTTTGGGGCGGGGCCATGCTGCGGGTTCGAACCTTGCTAACTGAATTGGCATGTACTTTAGACTTTTGGGGGGGTAATATAAGCACATAACTATCTATAGACCACAAAAAAATCAAAATTTCTTCGAGCTTTTGAATTCAACAACTAAGGAACCGTGTCCGGTGAAGGACTCCTTGACCTTGACTTGGCGAGCTTTCTCCAGACTCTTCCTGAAGGCATGCATCCCGTCCGGGCATTGAAGCAGCACTTGCGCGCAATGTGTGGACTGTCAAGGTTCCGGCAAAGGCTGGTATACCTCGAAGAGGAGGACGATGCTGGTGATGGTAATGTGGTCTTGGATGACGATCGCACCTTGAAAGCCGGGGAAGTGCAGGTCGTTCTTCTAAGCTTCTGCCAAGCATCTTTGGCGCAAGTGGCAGCGCTGCAGGATGCTGCAAGACTCGGTTTGACACGTGAAGCGGAAAATATTCTACAAAGGCCTCAAGACCCAGACTTAGCAGGTCTCGGTCATCCAGCTCCACTGTTTGTGGCAGCCCGGCACGGCCACCTTGGGGTGACGCGCGTTCTGCTGGAGGCGAAGGCTGATAAGGACAAGGCCACGAATGATGGCAACACCCCTTTGTGCATCGTAGCTTGGCACGGGCATTTAGAGGCTGTACGCCTCTTGCTGGAGGCGAATGCGGACAAGGACAAGGCCAAGGATGACGGAGCCACCCCTTTGTTCATAGCAGCTCAGAAGGGACACTTGGAGCTTGTACGGCTTCTGCTGGAGGCGAATGCGGACAAGGAGGGATACTGGAGCCACCCCTTTGTTCATCGCAGCTCAGAAGGGACTGTTGGAAGTTGCACGCCTTTTGCTGGAGGCGAATGCGGACAAGGACAACGCCATGAATGATGGCTGCACCCCTTTGTTCATCGCAGCTCAGGAGGGACAGTTGGAAGCTGGCACGGCTTTTGCTGGAGGCGAATGCGGACAAGGACAACGCCATGCATGATGGCTGCACCCCTTTGTTCATCGCAGCTCAGAAGGGACAGTTGGAAGTTGCACGCCATTTGCTGGAGGCGAATGCGGACAAGGACAACGCCAAGGATGACGGAGCCACCCCTTTGTACGTCGCAGCTCAGAACGGACACTTGGAGCTGGTACGGCTTTTGCTGGAGGCGAATGCGGACAAGGACAACGCCATGCATGATGGCTGCACCCCTTTGTTCATCGCAGCTCAGAAGGGACAGTTGGAAGTTGCACGCCTTTTGCTGGAGGCGAATGCGGACAAAGACAACGCCATGAATGATGGCTGCACCCCTTTGTTCATCGCAGCTCTGAACGGACAGTTGGACCTTGCACGCCTTTTGCTGGAGTCGAATGCGGACAAGGACAAGGCCAAGGATGACGGAGCCACCCCTTTGTTCATCGCAGCTCAGGAGGGACAGTTGGAAGTTGCACGCCTTTTGCTGGAGTCGAATGCGGACAAGGACAAGGCCAAGGATGACGGAGCCACCCCTTTGTTCATCGCAGCTCAGAACGGACAGTTGGAAGTTGCACGCCTTTTGCTGGAGGCGAATGCGGACAAAGACAACACCATGAATGATGGCTGCACCCCTTTGTTCATCGCAGCTCAGGAGGGACAGTTGGAAGTTGCACGCCTTTTGCTGGAGGCGAATGCGGACAAGGACAACGCCATGCATGATGGCTGCACCCCTTTGTTCATCGCAGCTCAGAAGGGACAGTTGGAAGTTGCACGCCATTTGCTGGAGGCGAATGCGGACAAGGACAACGCCAAGGATGACGGAGCCACCCCTTTGTACGTCGCAGCTCAGAACGGACACTTGGAGCTGGTACGGCTTTTGCTGGAGGCGAATGCGGACAAGGACAAGGCCAGGGATACTGGAGCCACCCCTTTGTTCATAGCAGCTCAGAACGGACACTTGGAGCTGGTACGGCTTTTGCTGGAGGCGAATGCGGACAAGGACACCGCCATGCATGATGGCTGCACCCCTTTGTTCATCGCAGCACAGAAGGGACAGTTGGAAGTTGCACGCCTTTTGCTGGAGGCCACTGTGGACATGAGCAAGGCTGCAGGATGGCATCACCTCTTTGCATGGTGAACCCAGACCTTCCAAAATCCCTTAATTAAGGAATATACCTTACATTATAATAGGATCCCTAATCTGAATTAAGGTATGTTCCTTAACTAAGGGATTTTGGAAGGTCCGGGAAGCTTGTAACGGGCACTTAGAGGTTGCACGCCTTCTGCCGGAAGCCACAGCTGACAACGACAAGGCCACGGATGATGGCATCATGCCTTCTTCATTGCAGCTGACCCTAAGGCTCCATGTACCCATATAGTATATACTTAGCCCTTAAAGTACCTACATAGGGCCCCGTTTAAGGCTTAAGTATCTACTATAATGGTACATGGAGCCTTTGGGTGAGCATGGGAAGTTCGAGGTTGCACGTCTTTTGCTGGAGGCCGAAGCGGACATGAACAAGTCCACACGGGATGGCGCCACCCCGTTGCAGATTTGCAGATCAAAACGGGCACTTGGAGTTTGCACTTGTGCAGTGCTGGTTTTGCTCGAATAACCTACTGTTCCACAGATAACTTCATGTACGTGCATACTCTTATAACATATACATACATTTCTGGTTCTAAATAGAATATATATATATATATATATATATGTAAATACGTGTACGTAGCATATACAGCTATTCCCCCCGCAGAACTCTGGAGCACCAGCGTGTAGGGTTGAAACCTACCAACTCTAGGACCTAGAGTAGGCCCTTATTCCCTTTTTTAGGGTTCAGGTTCCCTTATAAGTCCCTTTAAACCAAAAAGGGCACCCTTTTTATTCCTAGGCTACTCTTGGGTCTAGAAATCCAGCAACTCCATATTCGAAACCATTTGGACACCCTTAACTCTAGACGGCTATACAACAACCTCTTCAGTAACCCTCAATCCGTAAACCCCAAACTCTAAACCCTTAAAACCCATCTAACCCTGAGTCTGAGGCCTCACATAGGGCTCTGAGGAGTATTATGATTAAATGTACAGTTATGCTTATTGTAACTCTAAACGAGGACATTATGTTATTTTGCCCAGACCTTCCAATATCCCTGAATCAAGGAGAATACCTCAAAATATAGTAGGACCCCTCATGTGACTGAAGGTGTGTTCCTTCAGTAGGGGATATTGGAAGGTCTGGGTCGCAGCCAAGACTAAGGTTACAAAATAGACAACTGTATTGAGACTCACTCATAGCCAACATCAAGGCAGTTAAAACCGTACTGAGTCAGTCCCATCCTAGACCTCCCAACTACGATATAATATACCCCACTTGGAGGCCCTTTTGACTTAGTAAGTCTACTTAGTATCCCCTAGAAACCCCATTATAATCCCCATAACCCCCCTTACTAACCCTACTTACTAAGTCAAAAGGGCCTCCAAGCAAACACCCCACTATTCGGGACCATAAGGGCTCCATTAAAGGACCTTTGAAAGGTTCCTGGATGATCCTTTGGATACCCTACTTGGAGGCCCTTTTGACTTAGTAAGTAGGGTTAGTAAGGTGGGTTATGGGGATTATAATAGGGTTTCTAGGGGATACTAAGTAGACTTACTAAGTCAACAGGGCCTCCAAGTATAAGGATCCATGTACCCAATAGTACATACTTAGGCCTTACTATATACTATGTGTGTACATGGATCCTTTGGGATAAGGTCGCAACCAACACTGTGCTTTCTTCGACTTCGTCGGCTTGACCCCCGGCTTTTTGCTGGGTTCAGAAGTACCCGGTTTAGGGTTTAGGGTTTCGTTGAGGGTTTAGGGTTTAATTACCATACTTTAGTCCTTTTTTGCGGAGACCTGTTCCTTAAAGGAGCCATTATGAAATCAACGCGTACGTTTGTTCCCAGTTCTTTCAAACCAAAGCCCAGCTAATGAACCGCCCAGAGACGCCGAACGGAGCGAATTAAGTGAGATGTTCTTTAGATGATGGTAAGGACCCTTCATAAAGTGCCGCGAACTGAAGGATACGGGGATCTTGTGATTTATGGTTGTTTGATTTTGGGCGTTTGTGAGTTTAGAAGGTATTAGAAAGGGGGTTCTGGATCTGGTTTAGGATCCAAATTTCTTGATTTACGCATGTAGCTTGTAGGGTTCATGGTTTTGAGCTTGGTGAGTGTAGGAGTTCACGATCTATAGGGCTTGACGTTTAGAGGCTGGTGGTGTAGAAGGGTTTTTTGTGCAGTGTGCTTGTGCTAGTAGTTCGGGGAAGTTGTGTGTCTGGGTACGTTTTGTTTACTGCATTGCCATCGCAGGTTCTGGATTTCGGCTGTGTTGTAGGATCTTTGACGAGTCCTACACGCGTAAAACCTTGCACTCGTAGTAAAAGAACCCACAAGGTGGTGTGGTGCCGTCTTTCGCCCGCGGATATTAAAATGTAAGATACGCTAAGACCTTAGGGCTTGTTGGCTTAAGGTTTCAGGCTGCAGGGTTGGCTAGAGAACTGGAAGGCGAATTGAGAACTACTAATGCTGGGAGTCGCTCAACCTCGTTGGAAAGAGTATGAGGAGCAGGATGTAGTTTAACGGGAGTAATATGGATTGGAATGAATACTAACAGTATCTCTTTTCAGTCCCTATATGTTCTTGATAAGTTCTGTAATGTACCATAGAAAGCTTCTTCTAGCTGTCATGGACCAGGGCCTTTCTCGAGCAGGTTAAGATTCCGGCGCATTGATGGTTTTATTCACAGCTTCGGGGCTTCAGCGTGGTAGGTTGTCAGAGGTTTGAAAGCTTTGCAGGTTGCAGATCAAAGCCCAATATTTCGTGAATATGCCAACTATACGATCGAATGATATTCTGCTGGTCAATACGGTCTGAGATATATCGCGTACTTGAGGGGTATTGGCTCTCTGGTGTGATTTCGCTTTTGCAAGTCAATGACATCTTCTCGGGAAGCCCGCTGGTACAGCCCTTTCTTCCTTGACTTGTTCCTGGCTTACCTCATGAACCTTGCCTAAGCAGGGCAGATACAACAACGAATAATTAAAGGGATGGCCAGTGTTTAGTGACATCCCCAAGCCCTAGTCGAGTTTTTGATTCCCCTACATTCGGTTGCAGGTCTTCACGTGGCTGTTTTCCATGCTCCTCGCAGGAAGCCCCTGCAGGTACTGGAGGGGTGCTTGCGGTTTGGGGTATTTGGGCAGTCCCTGGGGTTTAACGATAGCATGGTTTAGGACTGTTTCCGGGGCTTTCAACTGTGAGAGTCTGGGGTTTCGCATTAAGATTTCAGTTTCAGGATGTAAGAGACAGCAGAGTTAACAATTCGGCCATTAGAGGTCAACTAGAAAAAAGAACGAGCGAGTCGGGCTTATGACCCTGTGAAAGATCATGAAAGATCCACTTGCGCAGTCCGTTGAGTCCGTTGATCTTGGTGCATCAATCTTCTCAGTCTGGCAGTTGGGGCTGCAGTTGCACAGAAAACCTTAATGTAAGATCCCTCATAAGACCTTGCAGCCGTATAAGGGCAGCCGATCCCTGTATTAGCCATGGCCGCGTCCGCCCCTCAACCTATGGAGCTGGTGCCGGCGGATCAACGTCCGGAGACGATCTAAATCGCCCAGACCTTCCAAAATCCCTTAATTAAGGAATATACCTTAAACTATCATAGGATCCCTAATATGAACTAAGGTATATTCCTTAATTAAGGGATTTGGGAAGGTCTGGGCGGCACTCGCAGCCGTTTGGCAACAGGAGCCAAGTATGTCTGGCGCTACCAACTCAGCAGCGTGGGAGCACAGCGCATATTTTGCGTGTGCCTTGAGGTACCCAGTACCACCTGCGGCGACGGCGATGTTCCTTTCATCGTGCCGGAGACGGATGGCGGCCGCGTTTGTCACGTGGCCTATAAGACTCTAAAACCTAATAGTAGAGTAGGCAACCTTTAACATTTTTTGGGTAGTGTAGTCCCTATATAATCCCTATATAGCCAAAAAGGTTAGACTTTAGTTCCCCATGATACCCGACAAGTAGGAAAGCCTTTGTAATTGCCCGTGCCAAACCCCAAAGCCCACACCCCGAACAGTCTACGCTGAAGCCGACCCTAACACTCTATAGACCCTACCTGAACACCAAAACACCCTACTTTTTCCCGGATGTGACAAAAAGGAAGCCGTGATCGGGAGCCCTAAAATTGGATAGCCTTTAAGGATCAGATAAACCCTAAACTACCAGGTTGAAATAGCCCTTAGGTTGAAATAGCCCTTTACGTTTCATTTGGCTAACACCAAAAAGGCAGACCCCAAAGCCCCAAACCCCAAACCCCTAGCCCCAAACCCTACTGAACCGTATTCCCCAGACTCCCAGACCACAATCCCTGGCTCTTGTTCAGGAGTTTACTTACTGATATGAAGTTACCACAATAGGGATCCCTCTATAGTAACTAATATTGCTTCCTTATTCGGGTAACTTAGATTGAATCCCTATACCCCTAAAGGAACCCTTATAGATCCCTTAAAGGAGGCCTACGGTTTCCTTACGAGGGTAACTTAGCCCAGAGAGCCCAATACCCCCTAATTAGGGAATGTGGCTTAAATAATAATTTGAAGCCCCTGATAATTTAAGCCATATTCCTTAATTAAGGGGTATTGGGCTTTCTAGGAGATTGAGTCCCTCAACAAGAACCCAGAAACCCTAATCCGGAAGCCGCAGAAGTTCTAGGGCCCCAGCTCCTTGCCTATGTTCAGCTGAAGGGATCTATAATAGGGTTCCTTAAAGGGATCTACAGGGTTTCTTCTTCCGGATTAGCTGGAGTCGACGTTCGACGCACGACGGATTCAGCATGCAAAGAACTAGACATCAGGAAAGTCGCACTGGAGGGCATGCATGGTAGCTGAGTCAGCTATCATGGCTCGCCCCTCCCTCTGCATGTACGATATTCCTTCTGCCTCGAAAAAGGATGGGCTCTGCACATCCATACAAAATTGGGACCAAGCAAGAGCAAATCGTTGAACTTGGTTGCTCACGCATCCTTGCATGCGGTGCCAGGAGTTGCGGAGCTCCCCAAGATCTACGCAAGAAACAGCCTCGAGCCACCGCTGACAAAACATGGGAAGGCCAGCGAGCTCCGTGATGCTAAGGACCTTGTCGACGTGTTGGCCCTTAAAGCGCCCCGGGCCTTCCCAAACAGACCTTAAAAATGAGCCTTCAAAGGTTTAAGGCACATTTGAGATTTTTAAGGTCCATTTGGTTTTTGTCAGCATCATGATTTATCGGAATGAAATTAGCATCATAGAGCATCGGTTTGAGCCTTCGAGCCAGAGAAAAACAAAGCATCATGAAGCATCGTAATGAGCCAACAAACATAACGAAAAGCATGCAAGATTTATATTTCGAAACGAAGCATCATGCAGCATTGGCTTGAGCCTTTGAGCCGACAAAACCCTAGACAGCAACCTAAATTAGGGTTTATAAGGGGTGTTTATAGTACAGATCCTACATTAAGCACAATTGTATGGTTCTTCTTGATTGTTGGTAAGATGGTGATACCGTCGCTGGAATCGGGATCGGGCTTTCTATCTATGCAATACAAGGACTTCCGGAAAAAACACTTCGCACTCAGGGTTTAGGGATATGTTCTCGGTTGCGAGCCTTCCCAGGTATAGGGTTAACTGCACAGAACCCCAACTTAACCCGAATATTTAGCCTCTGAAGCTATAGACGATAATGCCAAGACTTTATAAGGCGACACTCTTCAGAAGATTCCGTTGAAACCACAGAAAGCTTCCTGATAATTCTGAAGTTCCTGAATACCCTGGCCAGCCTCATCTTAAGCGGCTGTGAATGAGCTTGGGGAAGAAATGTAAAGGGTCAATGTGGGTCATATATATACGTGTATATGGATGGGGTTTATAAGGCAAATATTATAAGTGGTGGTATGGGCTTGCAAGCTTTTGAGGTTTCAAGGTTTGGAAGGGCTTTAGAAGGATCGATTTCGAAACACTACAATTACGGATTTGGGTACTGACTTATGATAGAATTGCAAGTCAAGCTAGAATCTAGGAAATGGCCTTGAGGGCTGGGGGTTTTATAGAGGGCCTTCGAGGAATGCAACTTAAAGAAAACTGACATTGTTTTCAGCGCCCCTGCTGACACTCCAACCGGTGCTTCTGGACCACGAGCAGGCGCTTGAGAAGATTCAGCGAAGCTGTTTTCCTGTGTACCTTTCGGTACACCCGTAAAGAATATTTCACAAAGTCTTCATCAAGCCAACAGGAATCCACGGAGGGGTTTCTCCTCGAAGCACGAAGCATAACATCACCCAAAAGGTGTGTGACCATGTGATACTTTGGACGTATCTTGAAATGCTTCTCTTGTTTCTGATGAGCTATGGCCGCCAACTGAGAGTACGTGTTTTGGTACATGGAGCCCAGAGTGTGAATCGCATCGCACTCCTCGTCTGACAAGAAGAAGTCAGCTCTCATCAGGGTCTGCACCATGTTGTGGGCCGACCAGACACAAGCAAGTAGCCCATCATACGGTGCCGGCATTGGCTGCTGTTGCAGTCTTTCTGCAAGATAGTGTAAACAAATTCCTGCATCCGCTGCTGATGCATGCAGCTCGGGGCATTTCTTCTTTTTCCACACCAGCATTTCCTTTGTGATCTTCTTGAAATTCACCTGTTTCCCATGCCTTTGAGCAAAACTTCGGATTTCCCGAACCAATTCAGCCAGACGCCCAGAAAGCCTTGAGGATTGAAAGTATAGACCGTCACGACGCTTGCACATTAGCTTGAAGGCCGATCCTACCAAATCTCGGCAGCAGCCGAGATGCCATAAATGCATGACATCTAGAGCCAGCATTCCGGTGTTGAACCCAACCAAGCCGGACAAGGCGGGAGGTATTTCCCATGGTTCTTCAATATATTCGGTGGCCCGCCACATTGCCTCTGGCCCAGCATCAGTGTAAACTAGATCAGGCTCATGGCGACCCATAGATGCTAAGCAACGGAAGCACACCTGCGTGAGCACATCGTATAGCTTAATTCTTCCTCGAACCATAGCTATAATGCATAGAAGTGCAACCACAACATCTTATGAATTATGAGTACCTATCACCCAGCAAAACAGTGACCTTGAAAATAACTTACTTGGAAGTATTTAGGGTTATATAACGTACATTAAGTCAAAGGAATCTGATCTAGGCACCATAAACCCCCAAACGGTTTACTATATACGTGACAAGTGACAACCCTAACTCAAACCCCCGTACGTGTTCCTCCGACAACATCCAATGTCTTCGTGCCGCGGTTGCGCCTGCTCCGAGCCGGGTGAGCGAACCAAATTGAAGGCCTGCTTCATGTACTTCAAGTCTCCTTTGATGGAAACCACATAAAAGTAGAACACCTTGGGCCAGGGGTGTAACATGGCATAAACCCTACAGCCAGACCTAAAACACTAAGGGGATAGTATACTGTAGACCGTGATTCGGACAAAATTTCTAAGCCAACTGTTGACGATATCCTACTATTCAATCACAGGAACCCCATGATTCGTGGAAACCCCCTGGGTCGAAAGCTTGTTGAAGTCAGCCACCAGTCGTCCATACAGGGATTGCAGGGTTGTATTGACCTTTCCATCCATCCAATAAGCAGATACCGGCATTGAAAACATAGCACATCTTGAAGCCCTTGAGTCGTTTCGGCAGGGGCTGAGGTCTGGCATCCTTGGACTTCATAATATGGAAACATTTTGTGTTAAAGCAGGGGTTTAGGGTAATCACAGCAAATCAAGCACCATCATCAGAGCAAGTAGCCATGAAGAGATCATCCAGCTCGACTTTTTAATGGTGCCTTCGTCTCCCCAAAGGCAGACCGGGATCGAACACCGCCATTTTTCAGGTTGTCTCACCAACGGGTGACCAGGAAAGTCCTTAAGCATTCTCCCCCAATAATCCTCCAGATGGTCAGTCGGCGCCAGGCTTTGCAACCAACCCTCGTTGATGAGAGCTGCAGCCTGGGCACTAAACAAAAGGAGGATTGGGGTTTCATCGGGAGTTTTCTATACAGTAGAAGCCAGAAAGTTGGAACATGGCTTTAAGAGGATTAGTGCTAGGATCCCTTATACTTTACCTTAAGGGCATGAGGGTAATGATGTTCCAACTTTCTGGCTTCTACTGTACCCTAAACCCTAAACCCTAATTCTGTTTGTAGGATTTATGTAGTAGCCCGACTATCAAACCAGGAAGCAAGGGCACTAGGAGATAGGATAGGCCAGCTCTCCATCTTCATGTTGTGAGTGTTTTCATCCATCATAGGGACCAGAATCCATTCCAGATCGCACTTGATGGCTCGGCCCGACGCTGCTACACGTTGGTGGAATTCTGTCTCTCGTAAAGGCCTGCTCGGGTATCCTGCCAATGTCGCCGACTCATACACATCGCCTGAAACTCAAAGCTTTAATTAAAGGCATCCATAAAACACTTAAGGGCTGGTTTAGTGATTTCTAAATCAGAAGCAGACCTATACTTAAGTTTCTAGTATCCCCACGGCCAAACTTTTGAACTCACCATGGCATATCAAGCACCCAGTCACCAAGCTCACAGCTGAGACCAATCGTAGTATCGCCAGAACACGTAGCACGGACTAGCCTGAGCAATTTGAAGGCTCTTAACTGATGCACAATGAACCACACTTGGGGCTTATGTGCAGAATAACTCTATTCCAGACAAGGTAGCACATCATCCAATCTGTCTTGCAGACGTTTTGGACGTGGCGGTGTAGGACCTGCGAGGGAGTACGTACTGATATCTAACTTATACATGCAACTGCATCGGAAGTTGCACATACAAGCTCACCGACTGTATGGTTGCAAAGCGCTTTTCTGGCCAAGGCATCTCGGTGAATGGACGAAGAGTAATCGCAGGGCGGGTCCGAGGCTGAGATCTTTCGGCGCAGGATGTTCTACCACACATTCACAGCCCCTGCAATGCATGGGGCACCCGATGCCTGGGATCTAGCGCAAAACCTGGTTGTTGCACTTGCAGCTGCAGCTTCAAGAAATGCATGCGGATAGCATCTCTGCTTAGCATGTTCAGATGGCAGGCTAGAATAATGCGCTGATTTGCAAGCACAACAAACCACCCCTGTCAGCTAAAGTTTAGCTGCAGTCTGCATCGAGACCATCTATAGCCCATGGTATACCTTAAGGTATTCAGGAAATACCACCCTGCTTCTTCATCTCATTGATGAGGCCCTTGGCTTGGCCTCTGGTCATCTTCAACAACTCCACCTGCAAGACGGCATATGGGGTTTAGGATGCATATGGAGTTTTCTTGACTTAGGGGGGGGGGCTTTCGGTTTAAAGCTCCTTACGGTGTCAGAGGGTTTAGAATTTGGGGTTGATAATTGAGCTCAGAATTTAGAAGCATTGGAAGCTCCGATTGTGAGAACAATATGCAGTCCTGAACCCATCTCTGCCTCTCTATCCCTCTCCCTCCCGAACTCCCTTCCCTCCATGTCTTTGTCTCTGTGTCTGTCTGTTTGAAAACTCTCTGTCTCTGTCTCTGTCTCTCTCTCTCTCTCTCTCTCTCTCTCTCTCTCTCTCGTCTTTATCTTCTATAGTTCAACACTCACTCTCTCTCTCTCGCTCTCTCTTTCTCTCCCCGTCTGAATCTTCTAAATTTCAAGTACAGCCACACTCGGGTTCCTGGAGTTCGTTGATTATGTGCATTCAATCGAAGCCTTGGGGAGTGAAGATGCATTCGACTGGTTCCGTATATGGCCTCTTCAGCAATCTTGCTGCAAAGCGGGTCCATATCCTCGTGGGTCTTGGCGTTCTTGAACCTGAAGGGCTTACAGCTTAGGGGTTACTGTAAGTAGTTGCAGCCATACTGCTGGTGGTTGTGGTAATACGGACACTGGTAGTGTAGTTTTGAAAAACCTAAAGGATATAGGTGACTGCTATGCGTTCGGGTGATAGCCATTGCAAGATTTAACACAAGTAAAAAGATGGACTACTATATAAGCAGAAAAACCAGCAAGTAGTCGAGTCAGTAGTACATATAGCAAAGCTTCGGAAACAATGTTTCTATGTTCTTCCTATGTCACCTTTCACTAGAATATTACCCCATCTTCCGGAATCTCCAAGAGCGCTAACCCGACAATCCGAAAGTGTATGATGCATGCCCTCGATCTATGCACCCATCTGATGCGCATGAGTCTTCAGGTTGCCCAGGTTGGGCAGTCACCCCAATCTACAAACCAAATTCCCTTCGCCTGCATTTGGATTTACGACCAGGGTCAGAAGCCAGACTCGAGGCCTCAATCTAACTAATAGCCTGCCGTGGGCTGAAGGTTGTCTTTGCGGACCCTTGGTAGTGGTAGTATAGTAGATAGTAGAAGCAGTAGTAGTAGTAGTAGCAGTAGTAGTAGTAGTAGTAGTAGTAGCAGTAGTAGTAGTAATAGTAGTATAGCAGTAGTAGTAGTAGTAGTAGTAGTAGTAGTAGTAGTAGTAGCAGCAGTAGGAGTAGCAGTAGCAGTAGCAGTAGCAGTAGTAGTAGTAGTAGTAGTAGTAGTAGTGTAGTAGTAGTAGTAGTAGTAGTAGTAGTAGTAGTAGTAGTAGTAGTAGCAGCAGCAGCAGTCGTAGTAGTAGTAGTAGTAGTAGTAGTAGTAGTAGTAGTAGTAGTAGTAGTAGTAGTAGTAGTAGTAGTAGTAAAAGTAGTAGTAGCAGTAGTAGTAGTAGTAGCAGAAGTAGCAGTAGTAGTGGTAGTAGCAAGTCAAGCAGCAGCAGTAGCAGCAGCCAGGTGTAGGGTAGTTGTAGGAGTAGGAGTAGGAGGAGGAGGAGGAGGAGGAGGAGTATCAGGCCTGTATACATAAAGCATTGACCGAAGATTTCCTACAGTAGTAGTAGTGTCGGAAGTAATAGTAGTAGTAGAAGCAGCGGTAGCAGTAGAAAGGAAAGGGAGGTATGGAGCAGGAGATCCTTCAAAATAGAGCCCGTGTAGCCCCTAATTTAACCCTAATAATAGCCTATATAAAGCATGCCCTCCTAGACTCAAAACCCGAGGAAGGATTTATGGAGCTGCCGCAGAGCAGCAGCTTGGCCAGTTTGGTCAATTTCGCCTCGTGCTTCCTGAGTTCCGGGACCAACGCTGAGTCGCCAGGCAAATCCATCATCAAGCATGGGAATGCTTGGATCTCCTTCTTGAGCTCATTGCCTCAAGAGAATGTTGAAATCTCCCAGAACACGAATGTAGATGCACCAGCCTATCTATTTGCATCTCTGTCTCTCTGTCTCGCTCGGGCTCTCCCTCTATCTCTCTGAGATTCAACAAAGATTCTCCACTTCGCATGCTTCTCGGTCTCATCCTTGAAGCTCTGCTCCAGCAAAGGCTTCCTGGGGACGGCTGCCGGCAACCTGCGCCCACTGTTTCGCGAGCCACGACTGTTGGTACTGCGGCCGGCCAAGGATCGGTTGTCACCTTAGATGGTTTCGGGTTAGGTTAAGGGCTGAAGGTTGATAGTCATTTGTAGTTTAGGAATTGCAGTTTGGATTAACACGGTTCTTTGACGAGGCACTAGCAGCTGCAGCCAAGGTCTTGTTGTAATCATCATAGGCCCGCAAGACATCACCCGATAAGGATGGGTTGGAGGGCAACGGGGTAAACCCTTTTCCGGACATGCACGGCTCTGGGGCCGAACCAAGTATCCCATCTGCAAAGCTTCCAGAGGCCCGGACGCCAGCATCCATGGATCGATTCACCCTTTGCACATTCAGTTTTGAGTATCATGACCATGCATGCCCTATACACATGATTGCTTTGTGCACATCCCATGCACCTGACACTGGCAGTGTCGGTCTTCTCTTGGGCCAGCAGGCACCAGAAACGGGTTTCCTCTGGCACATCCGGCGCATCCTCGTCCGGAATCCCGCCTCCACGGGCGATAATCGACGCCACTTTGCGTTCGGAGAACCCGTGCACCCGGGTCATGTCTTTCACGGACACAAGTGAATACCTTTTCTGTCCAACGACCGTATCATCACGTTCGGCTCGCACCCGAGCCTCGCAGTTCCTGAATTCGACAGATATACCGATTGTTTGGATTGACACAATTGTATTGTAGCGATCTCGGTTCAGTAACGGCACGCCAAGTTTTCCCCGGAAGCCAGCCAAGCCTTGAAAAGCTCATTCCGTTCCTGCACGGATAGCATCGAATCTGTATATATACCACGGACACGAGACACTCGATAGATGGATGCTGGCGTCGGCTACTTAGTCAACCCAGAGCTATGCATGTCCTGGTTCGTTCTTGTTTCAAGTATGTTTGCCCTAATACACACAATAATCTTCAAGGAGCAGCGTGCACCAAGTAAACCAAGCCCCCATGTCAAGCCTGGAGGATAATTAGTTATTCTAGTGATAGGTTAGAGAATATAGTTCCTAGACCTAAGCTCACAACGGGGGCTCCTATATAGACCATTAAGAAGACATGGCACATTCGAGGTCCTTGGGAGAGCCTTCAGACAGCTTCTTGCATTGCGGGAAGTTGCCCAACTGGCCCCTTTCGATCTGGCGGGTCTTGGATCGTGCACACAAATAGTACATCTACTTATACAAAGCACATTGCTTGCATGATTTGCTCAAAGCACTGCATGTACTCAGGAATCGAAATAAATTAAGATGAGAAGCCAGGCGCATGTACTGGGCACGGTGTGTATTCGAGTTCACTCTCCCGTCTGTAAGAGCAGGAGCTGCTGGCGCTGCTGGCGCAGCTGATGGCACTTCTGAAGGTCCTAAGTTCCCGGGCCTCACAGCGGGGTTAACAGCGTTTGTCGGGGGAGCCTCATCATGGTTGCCACTGACCTGGCTGCCATGCAAGTATTCATTCTCAAGCCTGTCCCATTCCTCCCACTCATCCCACTCTTCCTGAGTCCATCCTTCGTGATCATTCTCATCGGTCATTTTAAGGATTTCCTCCGAAAGCCGATCGGTGTAGCCACAGCTACCCCTCACATCATTGATAGCTTGGTAGGAAGCAAGCTTCGACTCTAACTGCTGGATGTAGCCAGCAGCTGTCTTGGCATACTCCCTCAACTTGTGCTCTGAGCCGGTCTGACTCACCGACTCATCCAACCTGCACAGACTTGAGTGTTCATGTACATATATATGCACAAATACAGACTCTGAATCCTTCGAGCAAACAAATACCGAGAAACCCGGACATCAGCTCGGACTGCGAGGGGCCCACTGACGTTGAGGGTGTAGCGGTCAGTCCCATAGCCTTGTCGATGTGGGCCTCTCCGAGGTTCAAGGATGTGCATGACCTGGGTTTGGGACTTCATCGGGCTGACATAGAGCGGCGGTTTGGTGAACAATCGGGATATTATAACTAGGGTCTTGCTTCCCAGGTTTGGGGTTTCTTACATGGTCCGGGGTTCGAGGTTCAGGGATTGAGGTGCACTCGGGTTAGGAATTAGTTATAGACCTACGTAATCATGGGGTCCAGCATGCAGGGGGCTCTTTGGTATTTCTTCGATAGGGGCAGGCGGGAGCCCGGCGCCCCAACCCCCTGTGGGACGGTGCCCCGGCCCCTGGAAAGCCACCCCACCTCCCAACCCACCCGCCCCACCACCCCCCACTCCACCCCCCCACCCATCCCCCCACCCCACCCCACCCCACCACCCCACCCACCCCAGCAACCCACTACACAACCGAACGGAGCGCCCTTAACTAGCATCCTCTGTCGGCCCGAGCGCCCTTAACTAGCATCCTCTTTTGGCGGAGCTTGCTAGCTTTGGGTGTTTATAGGGGGTGCATCTAAGGGTGTTGGGACTTTGCAGGTCAGTTTTTGTAACATTGTGTGTTTCTTCCATGGTGGCTCCCTAAAGAAATACGACTGATCTTTCCAAAACCAACAGCACCCCCTAACCATCGAACAAAAAATATTTCTTCACAACAAACCCAACCCCAAACCTCTAACCCCCAGACTTAGGATACCCTCGCAATCCTTAAAGGGTGGTATTCAGCTAGGTGACCACTGTCTCTTGATAGCCGGCTTGCGTGAGGTAGATCCACAGCCGTCATTGGAGCCGTGCTGCTCGGCTTCGTCTTCAGGCTGTTCCGCTTCTGGCTCTTCGGATGGGGTCGTTTCGTTAGGCTTTGCGGCTGTTGGCGTTTGGATTGGGAACACTTTGCGCTCGGATTCTGTCAGGGATCGCTTCCCTGAAACCCGACGTGGTTTCTTGGGAGAGGGGGGATCGTTGCAGTGTTCCTCCAGTTCCAGGATCATCTCGGCAATTTCTTCGTCACTGAATTGCAATTTTTTTGCAACCGGATCCCCTGCGTTGCCTTTGCTTCCCTTTGGTTTCTTGCTGGCCCGGCTTGTCTCATCGACCGGCTCTGCCTTTTCGAGCAGTGCTGCTGCAGCTGCTTCAGCTTCCTTGCGTTTTTGCTTGGCTTCTTTGCGTGCTTGCTTTGCAAGCTCTTCCTGATGCTCTTCTTCCTGGGCAAAGTCTGTGTATGCATGATAGATGCGCACTGCCTCCTGGTAGCTCAATGCATTTCTTTTCATGTAGGCAGCCAAGGTCACACCACCTGGAAGCTTGGTATCCAAAGGTACTGTGATTTCGATCTGCTCGGGCTCCGTAGTCTTCTTGTCTTTCTTCTTCTTCTTGTTCAAACTCAAAGCTTTGGCGACTTCAACTGGCGCTGCTGCAGCAGCCTTCTCTGCTTTGCGCAGAGCTTTGCCCTGCTTGAACGCAGCTGCAAGCTCTTTGTTCTTACCCATTGTGAAACAGCAACCTAGAAAGATCCACGGCTGATTTGGAGCCCCGTGCTTGCATATCAAGAAGCATGCTGTGAAAAGCAGGTTGCAATTGTGGTAGTTTATGTATATGCAGGATTCACACAATTCACGCGGTTTAGGGTTCATTTGGGCTGCTTTTATGGTCCTTTTCACGCTTTTTCACGCGACAGCTCCGCGTGAAACCTGTGAATTTCATGCGCAGAGCCAAGAGGCCTAATCATTATTCTGCTCAGACAATTGAGCAAATTTCCTCAGATGACATATATGCACATGAATGACACTCAGGCTGCCACTAGTGAGGGTGTGAATCTTCACGGGGGCTGCCCGTGAAACGAACGTGAAAAACGTGAAATTCAAGGCTGCCCCTAGTGAGGGTGTGAATCTTCACGGGGGCTGCCCGTGAAACGAACGTGAAAAACGTGAAATTCACACCGGCCTAATACTAAAGTAAAGAGGACCACCGTGAATTCACGTGAAGTTGCGTGAAGTGCCCGACCCCAGCCCGAAGCAGTTTCACGATCTTGGCCCGAGAAACCCTTATAATCGATTATCCAAGGCTCTGCTGAACATCGGCAATTGCATCCTCCTTATCGAGAAGACCGAGAATCGAGAGCCGGAATTGCATCTATATATGTGGGCCAAGAAGCCCACAGACCAGAAGGCTGTAGATGCTTGCATCCAAGCAAGTAGCCAACCACTGGGATCAGCTCAGCCTGCACGGAATTGGGGGTCTCGATCACGAAGGGAAACAATGCATGCATGGTTGGGGTTTGGACCGAGGTTTTTGCACTGATTCCTACACGTTCTCCTGGTCTCATGATTATAAAGAAGCCAGTTTAATTAATCCTGTACAGGATTAATTAAACTGGCTTCTTTATAATCATGAGACCAGGAGAATGGGCCAGGGGCAAGACAGCAAGAGAGAGTGGCAGAGAGATAGAGAGAGGGACAAAGAGAAAGCGGGAGAGGACGAGAAAATCCAGTCATCGACCCGGTCTGGGACCCCCAAACCGAAACCGAGCCCCAAGCTTTGCCCACTAGTAACCCGATCCCTATATTAATGTCCAAGGCACATCTGGAAAATCATCCAAGCATTCATGGATACAGTCCACAAACAGCTCTCGATCGGTCATCGCGAGATCGACTGCCGCTGGTTCTTGGGGCCCTGGCAACAAAACCTGGGAGGCTTCGAGAAGGTTCTCAAATGTGGTTTTTGTATAGCTTAGGTAAACACAGCCAATATCTGTTGTTGACATATGTTTCGCAGGTCTGCTCTGAGCGACACGTGCTAGAAGTAGCACCGGCTGTTGCATTTCCGGATTGGACAGCAACAAGAACAGCTAAACTGTACTGCTACCCTAAACCCTAAACCCTCTATATATATATATATATACTACTGCAACTACAACCTCCTGTTAATATTATCACTACTATTCTCCTGCCAAAACCCTTATAAACCCTCAACCTTGGTACCTGGTATGTCTTACCGTTGGGAAACAAGCCCTGTAATCCCCTCCTAAATCCTGGTATGTCCTGCAGCCGATCAAAAACAGAGCCCCTTAAAGTCGTAGATCCCAAGACCTCGAGCCTCAGGCCAAAGTGTTGCTGCTGATGCTGCTGCTGCTGCTGCTAGTACTAGTACTACCGCCACCGCGACTGCGGCTAGCACTGCTGCTACTACTACTACTACTACTACATACTACTACTAATACTAAATGCCCTACCCAAACCTTAGATCTCTAAACCTCTAACCCCTGAAAGCTCTGGAACCCTATACACCCTAAAGCCCTACCCCCCTAACCCAGAATTAGTGGAATCTGACGGAAGCTCGGTCTCCCCAAGTAAAGTTGAAGGCTTTTGTAACGGTAGCATAAACTAGTAGAGGATCGTCGTCCTATATATATATATATATATAATTATGTATTAATTGAGAGAGATAGGATCCTCCAACCATCTTAAATCGTGTACATATAAAGCCCCCATCCAATCGATCATTTGAGGAGAGCGACACCTTTGGCCACGGAGTCCTTGAAGTACTCTGCGATCTTCTTGCCAAATCCTGGAGTGTAGCGCCTGGGCACATTCACAATCGGGCAGGTCTATCGTGGCAGGATTATATATCTTTGGGAACATTATAAACGCAGGCAAAGCTCTGGCTCCTCTTGAGGTGTTTTCGTACACCAGTGAAGCATTTCCTCCCTGTTACAGGATGTATCTTGCGGGCCACCAAAGCTGTAGAAGCAAGAGCCTGCTTGGCTGTCTCGGATAGGTAGCCCCCCGCCGTAATTATGTCGTTCACAAAGTCATAGTGGTTGGACCAGATGATATGCCGTTTGGGAGTCTGCCCTCCAAAGCATCCCATGTAGAAATATCCACGGTATACCTTGTGCTGGCAAACGATCTATCCCACATTTCAGAAACCGAAGAAGCCTCGATCAAGAACAGACTGAACAGACACACAAACCGTAGACAAACACTCACAATCGAACACAAAGCAGCGTCTGGAGACATATAGTTGACACCCAGCGGCAGTAACACGGGAGAGCAACCATCTCCAACAAGGCATGTCATCGAAACACGACTGTGCTGGCTGTTCCAACAGCCAGCACACATTCTTGGCCGATAACAGAAGAAGTAGCAATACTGTCCTGGCTGCTAGTATTGTGCCGGTTTTGACAAAACCATAACCACGGTTGCCACCTGGATGGATAACAGATCTGCCCGATGTAGCACGGGACCTTGCAGAAGCCATGAAACCATTGTGGGGCCGACTCTGTTTCAATTCTAGACATGCAACCAATCCTGCACTGTAGAGAAATCACGCAAGCCATCTAAGCTCCCTACATAACGGAGAAACTGCTGCAACAAAGAGCCAACACCGCACATCCTCCCGGTCGAACACGACGAACCAGATTGATTGCCAGCCTGGGTTGCGTAAGCGATCAGAGTTTGGGGAAGCAGGTTCTATAGTCTGCTTTAAGTTTGTTCGTCTAGCAGCGCAAATCCCGAGGCCGTCGATAAGTCCATACACATAATTAGGGTTCAGCATGATGTCCATATCAGCAGTAGCAAAGCCTTCCTCATCTTGGTTTGCAGGGAGTGAAGTGAATCATCCGATCGCTTCAACATGTGATGTGTTAGGTAAGTCTCTCTCCGCAGTGCTCCCGTAACTTCGCCGGCACCAGCGAAGATTTCCAAGCAGTCGATGTCCTATGGGTTCTTAGAGTAATGACCATTCAGCTTGAAGCACAGACTCCCGAGCCAGGCCTCACGTTGGTGCATTCTCTCGTTGTAGGCCAGCAAGATCCACAGCAGTATCATTACTGGCGGGACCCGCCACCGCAACAGCTCAGCGACTACCATGTTGACACACACCCCGGCAGTCCAAGCTTCTAGGCGAAAGCCTGCAACACAGACACACAAGTGTATCCTTAAAAACTTGCATAGAGCATAGGGACATGCCTAGACCTGGCACACACAGTTTGTCGGCGCACTGAACTTTTCATCTCTATCGGCATGCAGGATCGGATGGAGATTCCATACAGGCACATGCGAGAATTAAGAGCGAGGCTCGAGGAATGCATGTTTGTGGTTAGCCACAATGAATTTGCCTTCAGGCAATTATGAAAAAACTCTAGCATGGGCACCGCATATATCTTGAAGATTCTTTAAGAATCATCAGACACACATCAGACAAAGCGTCTGCGAACCTTCTCCTTGTGGGGCATGTTGTCCAGCAGCTTTGCACGAGTAATCGAACCGACCCAGAGCTTGTTGGCATCACGAAAGCTGAGGCCAAGCTTCTTCTGGCGCTTGCGGATGAACTTCATTCGCTTCTCCGAGAACTCATGAGGCTTGTACAAGCAGTTCTCTGGCAATGCATGCTTGGGGCTTGGGGCTTTCTTGGGAACCTTGGCATCCTGCACTGCCTTCTTGACAGTAGCCTTCTTAGGCTTCGCTTTGGATTTAGGAACCGCATCGCCCTCGAGATCGGGATCAGGAGCATCTTCTGCACTAGCCTTCTTCTTAGACTTGCCTTTGGCTTTCGCAACACACTTGCCCTCGAGATTGGGATCAGCAGCATCTTGTGAATCTTCTGCACTAGCCTTCTTACGCTTGCCCGTGGACTTCGGAACAGACTTGCCCTCTTGATCGGGGTCAACAGCATCTTCTTCAGCCCACCTGAACTTAGCCTATCCCAGGCGACAGACAAAGTATACACGAACATCCCAAGATAAATGCAGCTTAGCCGCTGAGCACAAGGGAAGAGAGGCTGAACTTTCACAGCGGCAAGGGACTTCAAACTGGCCACAACCTGGGCTGCACAAAGCTTCCTCTGCACTACTAAAATATCAGTTGGTAATCATAACTCCGATGGAATACAAACACATGGGCAGAAAGTTTAGGCAAGCTACAGCTGGTGGTACCACAGGTTCTCGGGGCTTGTTCTTCTTTAGCAGCGGAGCAGGCAAAGCAGATTCAGTATCCAAATCAGCTCGCCCCGCTGGCTTCAATTCCGTCACAAGTGGCCTTAGTTGAGAGAACCCCACATGCATATGTGTATGTATATATATACCTATAACCCTATAGCCCCAATTAAATCCAAAACCAGCAAGAACTAATCAGTACAAATCTTTGGTGAGGCTCTGCGGAGGCTTTTGACTCTTCGGGTTGGGGCAATCCACAAACGTGACCTTCTTGGCTTTCGAAGCCGTGGCCTTCAAGTCGTCCAGAAGACTCCTTAGTCAGTGACAATGCAATTGAAGACCTAGTTTGTAATTACAGCTCATTGCACAAACTCGATGAGTGACTGCAGATGCTTAGCCCGATTGGGATCATCTTCCTTCGGAGGTGTGATGTCTGCAACAGCAGGACGAGGTCTTGATGGCGCCTGGGCTGTTGGCTGTTGGCACATAGAAAGTTAAGTTGCAGCATATATTGCTCAATTAATCAAAATAACTCTCGAGCACAATCTTTAGGTTAAGCCGAAAGTCTGGGGTTTTCAAGATAAGCTTGTGATCATTCTGGGCCAGGGAGACCAAAGATTTGGAGTCTTCATCGGAGGCCACAGAAACAGCATCAGACTCGGACTCGCTGGCACTGCAGTCGCTGTCCTTACTCTAGACAGAGGGCACTAGGAACGTCATTGCAAATACATATGACTTACTCTATGCAGCTCGGAATCAGTATCACCGTCATCATCATCATCATCATCATCATCTTGCTCACCGGCATCTTTGCACTTGAGTGTGCCTTTGCTGTAGTCCGGCCGGGGCGGCGGCAACGAGTCTCGAAGTTCAGACTTCAGGGCCATGAGCTGCTTATTCCGAGAGGAGCGGGATCGGCGAGACAATCTCTTGAATCGACTCACCTGGGCTGAGGTTCAGGGTTCACATAGGGGGATACTTAGTGGCTTGGTTGTTTAGGGCTTCAGCCTGTAGGATTGTAAGGCACTAGGGTTGTCAGTTGTTTTCAACGACCACCCCAGAAGCTATATAGTAGTCCTTATAGACGCATACATATATGTATATGTGTATCTATAGATGTATGTTTCAAATGTATATATGTTACATCTAGGTCATGGTGTCCAGAGCAGGTTTTCTACAATACACATAAGAGTATGGCACAGTCATTTGCAATTCGGAAGTGAGGCACAAGCTTCTTCAGAGCTATGCCAGTACGGACTCCCCATTCTTTTACAGATGGGGCATGTACAGACACACCTTGCGGAAGTTGGGAATAGCGCTGGTACCACCAGCACAAACCATCCGATATGACCGCCGCGCTGAGGCGACGTCTCTCTGCAGAAGCCCTCACCACGGCTGCTATGGCCTACAGCAGGCATGTGCCATACATGCTCAATCACCACACAGCTCCATTTCAGCATTGTCTTCAGTCAAGCAGCCCTGGGATTGGCAATCACATCTTTACGTTCTGGTTTGCGTCTAGTCTGGAACAGCTTCCCCGAGCGGTCGCGTAGCACCGCGAATCCCACCTGAGTATATGTGTGAGGAGCCCCAAAAACGACGTGTATAGCAGCAGGAGCAAGAGCAGCTAGTAGTATAGTAGTGGTAGCAGTCTTAATCGCGGTGGTGCTAGTACTATACTATAGTAAGTAGGTGCTGTAGTTAGCAGTAGTGCTAGTAGCAGTAGTAGTAGTGGTTGCTGTTGTTGGTTGATGGTGTCGGCAGTCATGGCATGATGGTCACAACAAAGAATCAGCAAGAATCAATCAGCCGAGAATCATCCTGAAGCGACTCCTCCTTCCGAAACTCGCGACCCAGCAGTTTGGACTCTGGACTGCATTTGAATTTAACATCACCGGACTTCAGCCAAGACATGCTGGCTTATGTCTAAGCTCGGGCCCATACGAAGCTCGGTCAGCAAGCCAGTGCACGATCGCAACCCAGCCCTGACACACAGCACTATTGAAACAGTCTCACACCAGAAGCCCTTCCCTAAACCACCTTTTGAACTTCTTAATCCCTGGACTCACTCGGATAAACCTTAAAGCCACTATAGTCCCTGAAGTCTAAGGCAGAAGCCAATCAATTGCAAAGGCTACAGAACCCTTAGTCGCAGGATGGTTTGATGGCTCTGAGTTGAGGAGATCCTCAGGGTTTATAATTAGGCTGTATTGGTGAACCCCAAGCTGTAGCATACCTTGGAAGTTAACCCCCGACCGAAGCTTGAACTTCAACCCACCCAGCAAAGAGCGCAGGGGAAGGGCAGCACCGATGATCGAAGCGAATGACTTCCGGTTTCTGACCTGGGCGGCTTCGGGGTATTATTAGGGCCATAGTAGCTTATGCAACAATACAATTTGCATCGGTACCCTGAGAATATTGGGCATCCCACCATGAGGGACCAGAGAAATCATCGTACGAAGCCGCATCGACCTGCACCACTGATTGAATTACATTAAGTGTGATTCACCAAGCGGAGACCCGGCCTCCCAGATCACGAAGCCAACCGAAGCGTCCATCGGCTTACATCGGCTTGCCGCAAAATGGATCAGCCATCGATGGTCTGAAGGTTTGGGGTTCAGGTTCAGGGGGTATAAGGCAGGCTACCAATCATATGGAACCCTGAATCCAAAAGCTGAAAGCCCTATATTCCCAGGATCGCTGCAGCCCTATACCAAAGATTGGCCTTAAGATGTCAGGGCACAAAGCTAAAAGCACCCAGTGTCGGAATCCTGACATGAGTTTCGTTTAGATATTGAAGGGTCATATGTGATCAAAACACCGTACATCATCTGTCCATGCATACACAATTAAGATGAGGAAGGGTAGGGTTGCTCAAGGATTTCTTGTACTATGCCATGCAGGAAGCTCGCTTCAAGATTTCGGCCGCGCTTCATCACAACATCCTAATCCTAGAAGCCCCAAACCCAGTAACAACCCTGAGACCGGGTGAAGGGCACCCAACCGAAAGCCTGTAAGTCGAATGGCCGCGCTTGGAACCTCCACTGTTGATCATTTGTGAATGCCAAAACCTGCATTCTTGCACAAGCCCGGAAGCCAAGCAAATTGGCAAGAAGATCAATTGCTACTTTGGTTCAAACTTTTGATTGGCTGGAATCAAACACTATCATACTGAATACTGAATGTCCGAATCTACGGCCCTTCTCCGAAAGCCAAAAGCCACAAGGCTACAATAGTAGCAGTATTGAAAGTGCCTGGAGAACCTGCAGATTCAAGGGCTTAAGGGGTACTTGGGATAGAAGGGTTTCGGGATCCGGATTGTGAATTTTTGGATACATAGAAAGGGTCGGAGGGCTCTTGCTTAGGCCGCTTCAACAATCGTCAAGGCCTCTACAAGGTTTTCTTGAGTTGCAGGGGTTCGTGTGCGTTTGGGGTTGGGGTTTTATAGGGCTTTTAAGGATTTAGGATTGAACCCCTAAAGACTCCAAGGGATCCGGCCCAAGGGCCGGGAGCAGGCAGCAACTCGAGGAGATTTCTCCCCATCAATATCGTACTACACATATATCCCAGCACTACTACTGCTGCTATATCTACTACTACTACCACCACTACTACTACTACTACTACTACTACTACTACTACTACTACTATTTCCTTTTCATTTGCCCCCGGGTTGTCTCACCATCAACCCTCCCTGTAGGGGGCAAACGAAAAAGAAAAACTACTACTACTACTACTACTACTACTACTACTACTACTACTACTACTAACTACTACTACTACTACTACTACTACTACTACTACTACTACTACTATTTCCTTTTCATTTGCCCCCGGGTTGTCTCACCATCAACCCTCCCTGTAGGGGGCAAACGAAAAAGAAAAACATACCACGACTACTACTACTACTACTACTACTACGACTTGTGAAGGTACTGTACTACAGTATTAGATAATCTACTAACCAATACAACACTACCAGTCTTAGTACTATAGATACTAGTACATAGTACAATACCGCTACGGTTGGGACGACTACGAGAGGGACAAACACAACTGCTTTTCTCGCCCTCCAAACAGTGGTCCGGCTTGACTCGAACGTGAATTACGAATTCCAGGTCGACACGGATCTGCGGAAACTGGAGGCCATAGTCAAATATATACATCTCTGGCAAAATCCAGCTTCAACGGCGTCGTGAACACTTCATACAGATGCATAACCTTTTTCTTCCATTGGAAGGTCTCTTTTTCACGTACACTTTTCGGATTGCTGACTGCTGCACGAGGAGTCACTGGCGGAGATATCACCACAGCATCACAATCGATCTTCTTCAACTTTTCTTGCACATACTGGTACATGTGCTGTTTCTTGAACGTGTCGACGAACACTTCGCGCTTCTCCATCCGGCGGAGCATCTGCGAGTCGATTTCGGAATCGGAGCTCGACATTGCACGTGGGAAACAGGTACTGAAGGAGCTAAGCAGAACGAGACTACTGTGACTGAATGCTAGTAGTTAATACTACTCTACTACCACTATTGCCTCCATTATAAGTTCACCACAACGTCCACTACTACAACAACTACATACTATTTTCCCGAGGCCTCTTCTACTCCACTATTCTTTCCATAACAACCACTGAATACGGTACTTATATACTACTATTATAATGAAACAACAATGCAAATACAACTACTACTTTATACGACTGCTAGCGCCAGTAATGGTATTCGTACCAATACGATGTACTACTACTACTACTACTACTACTACTACTACTACTACTACTACTACTACTACTACTACTACTATTTCCTTTTCATTTGCCCCCGGGTTGTCTCACCATCAACCCTCCCTGTAGGGGGCAAACGAAAAAGAAAAACATACCACGACTACTACCACTACTACTACTACTACTACTACTACTACTACTACTACTACTACTACTACTACTACTACTACTACTACTACTATACTACTACTACTACTACTACTACTACTACTACTACTACTACTACTACTACTACTACTACTACTACTACTACTACTACTACTACTACTACTACTACTACTACTATTGCTACTACAAAGCTCATGCTCCATGCACTGCAACCCTCACGAAGTGTTCTGCTAGCCGCATTGTTGAGCACCATGCATATGCACACTTAAATACTATAAGGTCGGGATTTCAACCTGCAGGGGTTCAGGGTTGATATGATTCATAGGGGATAATTTAAGGTTTTTTGTTTTTTTGTGGCAATTAGCGCAGGAACAAGACAAACGCTGTACAAAGGCCTATGTACAGAGTGTAAACGTCCAGAGTTGCTGTTTTTAAGGTCCATTTGAAATGGCCCTTATAATAAGGCTCATTTCTAAACGCACACGTACCTTATTATAAGGGTCATGTCGACCACACCTCAAGCCAGCCCCCCCCAAGCCAGCCCCCCCCAAGCCAGCCCCCCCCAAGCCAGCCCCCCCCAAGCCAGCCCCCCCCAAGCCAGCAAGCCAGCCCCCCCCAAGCCAGCCCCCCCCAAGCCAGCCCCCCCCAAAGCCAGCCGCTGCCGTCCATGGAACCCGGGCCAGTAGAAGTACTCGTCCGCTCTCTCGCCTCATCCCAATGATTTCCACCGCCAGAGTCGGAACCAGCTCTCCAGGCCCACCCGGAGCTAGGCCAGTCGCCTCCAGCATTTCCCCAGGAGTGTCCCCACTGGCGTTGCTGCCAGCTCTCTCCACTCCATGCGTCCCAGCGTCGCTGAGACTGAGCACTCGGTTCATGTGCATACTCATGTCCCCAATGCCGCTGCCCGCCGTGATCATCACGAGGAGGAACCCAAGAACCGTTGTCAGGGGCAGGTTCACGCGCGGCATCACTATGTTGTCGTGCAGAATCGTCATCAGGTTGAGGTTCGGGAGTAGATCGGGAGTGCGCATAAAAACTAGTGGGCTCATCGGTCGTCATTGCAGGCAACTACAAAACTGCTGTACAAGACTAGTCTCTGGAGCGCCGAGGCGCTCCGCTACCAATCTGAAACTAGAAGCGCAAGATCCCTCCCCGGGCCTTGCAAACTCGGCCGTGGCTCCTTTTGCACGGCAGCTCGAGATACTCTTGTGCCTGCGGGTCGTACAAGGGCGGAGTCGAGGAGGGAGTCTGCAAAACCTTCAAGCTTTACATTTAGGGCTTAGGGCTTAGAGTCCGCATTGTAGTTGCTTCCTTTGGTTACCTTGTTTAGTTGCTGCTAGAGTTGTTGAGTTACAAGAGTGATTCACCAAAGGAAGAAAGAACAATAGTGCATGGGAGAGTATGTTGCATGCTGGCTTTTTTAGGCCGGTGAGACACTTATTGAGTGTGTGCATGTTGTTTTTGCAGGTTGAACCCTGCATCTTACACGTGCCCCTTCACTCTACACAAACCCTCCACCCGAGTGCATACTCCCATTCTTGGGTTTAAAACGGCTTTGGTCTCAGGGGCCGTCTCAGTTGTTCTAGGACTAGCACCAGGGTTGCTGGCTGAATGTTTATATCAGTGGTCTTTGCTTTGCAGAAAATGTTTGTTCTTTTTGTTTGCTGATCCGATGGTCGCTGCGTGAAACCTTATAGATCCTATGCCAGACCCAGAAGCCCAAAAGCCATCAACCAAGCAACCCATTCCAAAATGTAAGCGTTTAGGGTTCATGTGGAGATCTCTGACACGGTTTGCCGCTTTTGGATTTCTACTGAGTTCCCAGGTGGAGCAAAGGATATCAAGTTCGGCCCACTCGTGCGATCCTCAATGGGCAGCCTGTCATTTTGCATTTGGGGTTGAAGTCCCATGTAGCTGTGGTCCGGTGGACTGTTAGGAGGGTCAGAAGATTTCGCAAGTGTGTTGCAGGTTTAGGCCCGCCAACAAGGTATCTCAGAGCAGGGATGCATATATACCAAGAAACCTACCTATAGTCTCCATTGTAGTTCCTTTTTTTGTTAACCAGTTTTATGGTTAGGATCCTATAGTATCGTTTTTGGTTAACCAAAGAAAGGAACTACAATGGATACTATAGGTAGATCTGATCTCACTGATCCAAGCCCCATTTGAAGATTCATCAGATCCTGCTCGGGCACCCTAGCGTCTAGGGGCCTAGGCCAAAGCTCTTGCACCCTGGCCTCTGATATTCCTCAAGTTCTGGCGGCTCTTGACTTTTAATCTAATCCTCATAAATCCCCTTTGCAGGAAAACTGGAAACCCTAAAAGGCCCAACCCATCACAATGCCAATTCAAACTCGCAAGAACCCGGAGACGGACAAGACCTTTTTCTCTCTTCGGGCCTAAACCCTCAGCGCAAGAATGGTCGACTGCGTAGATTCCTGAGTAGTACCCTTTGGCCCCTTTGAATTTAGGGTGCCCTTATATGTGAATCCGAATAGCGGGAAAAATTGTCACCTTTATGACAAAGGGGCTACTTAGAAACCTACTCGAAAAAGAGGGGTCTCGAGGACTTCGGAGTCGCTCTTGTCGGCAGAGCTGAGTCGAAGGTTGAGTCGAGTGCTCCGCGAACATTCTCGATGTTTACATCTTTAAGTAGGGTCTAGGGCGGGGCTTAAGGTCACACATGCTGTAAGGGGGCTTAAGAAACAGAAATGGTGGTCCTTCCCTCCGCTATGACAACCTTGCCTCGTTGAATAGAAGTTTACATCACTCTGAACATACCGTCCATGCCCTTGGGCTCGGGAGCAAGAAACAGTCTATGCCGGGAGTCCTGAAGGCACCGTAACGACCCTCCTCCGAGACTCTGATTAGGGGTATGATGGTGTACCGTAGACCAACGCAGAGGGACAGCCCCGCAGGTCATGACTCCTGATGTGGAGGAGGACCGGTCCAGCCCAACACTGGAGCTAGAAGAAGTAGGAGAGGCGCTGCATACCCTAACCTACCAATACCTACTTGTTTTGCAGGGTCCCTATAAAGGTTCATGGTTCTGGTAGGGAATCGGTTAAGTTAGGTAACAGCCACGGTTTCGGGGCCCAAGGGCCGGTAGTTCCGTGTAAGTCGTGCTGTAGCTCATCCCTAAATTTGGCCCTTCGTATTTATAGTGCGGAGGACCTAGGAATCTTAGGCAGGCGATCGCCTGGTGAAGAGGGTCCATGCTGCGATCAGTCAGTTACAGTCGCAAGGGCGGCTTCACAGCGCAGCCTAAAGCTGAACGACGTGAGCTTCTAACCCGCGAAGGACGGCACGTTGACCTCGACGCCTGGTGAGCACGCTAAGTCCTGACGCGCCAAGATGGAAGAGCTGTGTGCCACAGCCACCGTGCTGGGAGCCCTAGATGCTGGCGAAGCCCCGTCGAGGTACGGGCGCAACTGCCACCCACAATATTGGGCATCAGTCGGCAAAACAGGGACGGAAGCGGTGTCAACCCAGTTGACGTACATGAGGGGAACATCGTGTCGGCTGGATGGTTGGATGCCACGGTGCAAGCCATTGCAGATGAACACTGGCCAAGCCGACATAGATTGAAACGCCCGTCTGTTCCAAGGCATGCACTGTAGAGAACTACCCATATTTCACTTGCAACTTGCATCTTAATATGAGAGCTCCCCTTTCTGGTAATTGACCCCAGGCACTGATCATTAATGATCCCAGAACCCTAAACCCTCAACCCTGGACCCTAAGCCCTTCACCTCAAAGTCCCTAAACTCTAAGCCCTAAACCCTGTCTTACCGTTCGGGTCTTGGGATCTTCTGCCAGGCTCAGGATTTGGTGTGCTCGGTGCTGTATGGCATAACATACCACGAAACCCTGTTCGGGTTAGTAAGGCCCCTATGTCATGGAGTGCAGGGGTCTGAGACACAGCCTTCACGATGGCTTTTTCAGAAAGCTTCTTCAGGATATCCAAGGTTTTGGGTTATCCAAAATCGAAGACCCCTGTAGCCTCTAGTGACTACTCTAGTGCCTCTAGTGTTTAGGGTTCAGTGATTTCGGGGCTAGGGTGTTGCCAGAAATCGACTTGGAACAACTGCGAGGATAACGGCTTCGAAGGTGGCGTCTTGAGCAGTGCTGCGCTCATGAACTGCGGTCTCAGTGTGGTGACATGTGGGATGAAAAATTAACCTCCGCAGCCTAATATTATATGCCACTACGTTTTCTAAGTCTGTTGCACAAGATCTCATCTTTTGAGTTTGCACTCTTGCATCCGAAGGTTTGAGGTCGCCAGAAGTTATTAGTTGAAGGGTCCATGTACCAAGCAGTTTCTGCTTGGGCCCGAAGGCCCCATAAAGCGACTACTTTAGAGGCTAGGGTTTAGGGTTTATGGTTTAGGGCTGTTTGGGAACATTACCTGGACCCTCAGGGTTGTTGGACAGGCTCGGTCGGCTCTGTGCGCAGATTGAGGGTGTAGCATTTCGGCAGAACAGCAACCTCTACCTACCCCTCCCCCCAGAAACATGTACCTTTCGAGTAAGGTTGTTGCGGTCATCGTTCACATAAGAATTCCTGAGAAGGTAGTCTTTCCAGGGTCTAGCTAGATCCTCATGATTTATCATGCGATGGTTTGGGAAGGTCTACACTGGTTTCCGACCCCCCCCCCATGCCGGTGCGTTCGATGGCACAACAGAGAAGCCTCGATCCCACTTAATTGTTCAGGGTCTCGATTGGGGTCAAATGTTTTGGGCGTTTGCGCGTTTGTGCATTTTTCTGGTGGAATCCGTGACTCCTGTGCGGAATGAGGACTTAATCATCGGTATCCGCGATGTGATACCTAGACCCTATAATATACTCTGCGTACGAGAACCAGAAACTATACGGCTTTCGTGATCATTAGGTTCTGGAGCATCGCATCCGTGATTGGATCACTCTCGCGGTTCACCTGCCCATTTATGGCATACTCTTTGCTATCCAGACAGTCACGACATAAAGCGGACCCTATTGGGCCACTGCACCAATTATATAGAGTACACGGACCGCCTAGTTAAGGGTAATGGAGTGGTTTGGTTTTTTCGGCGGATTCTCTTTGCGCCTCGCATGTGGGGGGCCCGGCAACAAAAACGACGACAGATCGCAAGCTGAGGCGTTGGGCCCTTCTACGCCTCTTGCCCCTGCGGCCACTGGTACGGCAAGAGCTGTTACCCGCGGGGTTTAGGGGGCTGTTTGTAAGGCTTGGTTTGCAACAAAGGTGTCGGCAAGGAGTTTATGGTGGCATCTGCAGCGCTCATATTCAGTGTTTAAGGCTAGGTTGCCCGCCAAGGCTTTTGAGTTTTACACGGTTGTGTTGGGCAGTCGGCCTGTACCACATGACGCTCAAAGCTTGTTATGTCCAAAGTGCATACGAGATGGGCATGATGGACCCCTAAAGCATTAAACCCGAAACCCTAAACCTCAATCCCGAACACCCAACCGCCCGAACCCAGAACCCTAAACCTGAAACCTTAAGCCCAGCAACCTTATAGGGTTGACCCCCAAAGCGAGAGCCCGGTCAAGGTTGGGATTTCTCCTTCTATCACATCTTGATCAAGCCTGTCGGGGGCCCCGCGGGAGGGAAAACGAGCTGACCTTAGGGTTTACGGTTTAGAGTTTCTGATAACGTTAGCATGAAATCACTCTTACCATGGTTATGAAGTGCAAGAATGTACTGTTGTAGAATTCCTCGTGAAAGCTTCCCTTGCAAAGGGAAGTCACTAATCATACTTAAGCTCACGGTTGATCAAAAGGGAGGGGCAACTTCGCTCTGAACTATCTCCATTCTGGGCTCTACCGTTACTGGCCGGCTTCAAAGACAGGACCCACAAGAGGGTGACAGGGTTCTCCATTTGTCACACCCCAGTTCCGTGTTATTGAAACGTCTTCTTATCAAAGTAGGTCTCTTTCAAAGAAGCGTGGTTCAGCATAGCTGGGAAGTTCCGTTCTTGAGATTCAGATTGGAAGGAGTTATATGGGGGCTTTCTTCTAACACTTGGGGAAGAGCAGGGTATAACTTTTAGCTTTATTTTATCTGCCCTTGATGATCTCGCAGGCGCTCAGGACTAGTACTGGATCCTGGCAACATCAGTGTAGCAGGCAGCACTGCAGAATACTGCTAGTAACTGTTTGGGTTTCTAAAGTCTTTTGCCGACTCTGAAACGTTTTCAGGTTCAGCCAAGGATACTACTCTGAATGACTTCCCGACTGTAAGGCCTAAAAGCTTGTACTGAATTCTTGGGTACCTTGGAACCTAGGGATGTGGCCTAGGCATTGAACCCCGCGTGCCTTCGCCAACATCACATGCTGAGGACACCACGTACTACACGGAGGTGATGTCTTTGCCCGAGAATTTCAGGCACACCTGTCTGGAATGTTCAAGTTGTGGATGTTGGGTGTAGTCTGATGTTAATTTAGTTTATAGGGTTGAGGATTCATACGGGCTGGCAGATCGCTTGACCTTAGCAGCTCAACCTAACCCTACACTCGAGCCCAAATCTAAAACTTGTTCGGTCAAACCGTAAATTCATCCTAAAGCTGTAGGATTACAGCAGCCAACTTGGCTTAATGTTCATTCGTTTTACATCACAAACCCATCCAACACCTTCGCCCTCGTAGACCAACAAAACGCCTGAACACTCCAGCATGGGCTGATGTACGGTCACCCTGTTGAGGCTTCCTGTACAGGGTTTAGGATTCAGGGGAAATCCCTACAAACTAGTTGGAGATTCGCGGCACTGAGTTTTCCAGGTCCTAGATTTGGGCCAAGAGCTTGCACCAAACATGTACCGCCGGTTCAGGAAGCTTCGCTAAAAAATAATGAGGGCAACTGCCATGCATGTACCCTATCAACACGCATCGACATACATATGTATGTGCATAACATGCATATAAACACATATACATATGTATAAATATATATATATATATATATATATATATATATATGTGTGTGTGTGTATGTATATATATATATATATATATATAGTGTTGGTGTATATATATATATATATATATATATATATATATATATTCACGTTGCACACATGTATGTGTAAAGCTACTTTTGGCAGATGTAAACAATCTACAGCTGTATATGCCTCTACAAGTAGATGATGAATGGATCCTCGTCCCCTGACGTCCCATACTAAAGTGTATTCCCTAAAATTCTGAAGGCTTTTTTCTGAAGCACCCGACCTTCGCGGAAGGATGAAGGTACGCGAGCAGCAAGAACAACCCAAACCGAAGCCCTATGACTAAAACCCTAAACCCGAAAACTTATGCCCCGAAAGCCCGAAGTCCCTCTTCCCTCAGCCCTTTTGACTAAGTCTTCGTCCTTTCCAAGCATCTCCGACCTTCCTCGAAAGGCTTCGCTACTGGTCACCCCGTCCGGATGATGCGCCGAGCCTGGTAGTGTTGGGGGTTTTGGTAAGTCTTTTGAGGGGGAGGGGATTCAGGAGTTTACCCATAGGGTCCAAGTACAGTTATCGTAGGTACTTCGTAGGTATATGGGCCCCCAAAGTATATACTAGACTACTACTTGGAGTTTTTGGGTTCGTCTTTGCTTCAGGAGCAGGTACTTCGTAGGTATATGGGCCCCCAAAGTCTATACTATACTACTACTTGGACCCTTTGGGTTAGTCTTTGCTTCAGGAGTTGGGCGTTTAGGTTTAGGGATTCAATCGGAACAGCGGCCACCACAAAGCCCAGAAGCAGCCGTCAAACAAAGGTTATGCCCGGGAGCCCTCAATGAACATAGACATATTCTTCACTTCTGTAATTAAGGAGGCTGTCGGGTTGTCTTGATTGCAGGATTCGGGTTAGAAGTGGTGTCAGTTTGCATTAGTGTCTAAATTTCGTCACCCTTAAGCCTCAAAACGTGAAGGTCTCGAAACCCAGGACGCAAACAAAAGCTTTCAAAAACATCACTCAGACACACATCGAAATTCTTGGAATCGAGTAGAATGAGCTGGTATGGGGTGTGACTCCCGGTGAAAGGTCTGCATTCTATAGAAGAAGTCGACGGATTGTATTCGTTAGGTGTCTAAGGGCTTCGACCATCAAGGTACACCGTAAGCTGTACAAGGAGAATGTTGTGTGAGGTTTGTGTGTCAAAGGCTGCTGGACTTTCTTGTTTTCCCGAGGTCCACCGGAGTTGCACGTACCCGAAATTGGGTTATGTGCATAACTATCGCCCGACTTGCAAAACCCGTGGCCATTTAACTTAGCACCAAACCCATTAAAGGGAACTCCAGAAAGTTGGAATATGGTTTCAGGGTAGGATACCTTATAATCTACCATAAAGGGTTTAGGATAATCATATTCCAACTTTCGGGCTTTTACTTTAATGCATTCGTGTGCAGCATAACGGCAGAGAGAGCAATAGTCCGCTCGCTGAAGCCTGACATCCCAGTCGCGAGGTTTCTATTTATTGGCCAGAAAGCTGTGGGTCCCTGAATGGGATGGGTCCCTGAATGGGAGTCCTGTATTCAATGCCTACACAGAGCTAAGAAAAGGCTCTTTCGGGTTCAGGGTTTGGGGGTTACTTTAACTTACAGTAGGATTCCGTAAGTTGTAGGTCAGAAACCTGCAGAAGTGATTTCCGGTGTCGCCGAGTCCGTGCTGTTGGAGATCTTCTATCCTGACAGCCGGGGCGTCAACGTCTTCGTGGGTGGCGACCTGCTAGCATTCATTGGGGTTTGGGGTTTCGGAACCTTACCCTAAGGGTCCATGTACTCATATAATATAATATAATAATATATATATATATATATATATATATATATACATTGGCCTTAAAGTACTCCCTATATGGGTTGCTATATGGGCATGAACCCTTAGGTTGTAGCGTTTCCTGTGGGCAGCTTTTGGGGATGCAGTTTGAAGGCTAGACGCGGGCTAGGCTCTCCAGGAGTTTTGTAGGTGAGTCAGTGGGGCTCTGATTAGTGTGCACCAACACGAAGGCACTCGAATTTCAAAGCGTAAAGGGCCGGGGCCCTAAAACGCTGCTTCCTACACTCCAAACCATACTTTTGTCTCAGAAGAACTGCATTTCCAGAGGTAGGTTGTCGTGAGTTCAGGTACGTACGAGATCCTAATCATGAGGAGGGGAACCGCCAGGCTAACAGAGGTTTTGCTTCCTTCGTAAAGATCATCGTGAGCAACGTCACTGCTACTTGGAGGTTCATGGGTTATAAGTCCCCTTTTATGGGTGATAGGTATATAGTAACCCTACTTATAACCCTATGTACTTAGGAGTACCCATGATCCTCCAAGTATCTCGAAGTCTTCGGTGCTCTGAACCTTAAACACTACCCGTGGTCCTGAGCTTCACCCGAAAAACCCAAAACCATACGTACCTCTTAAGAAGTATTTAGGGAAAACACACCCTACAAAGGTAGGTATTTCGAATCCTCAGTCATAGCAGCTCTGCCATCGGGTTTGGCCATTGAAGGTTCGGCCACGGATTTCAAAACGGTTTAAGGAATTACGTAGGGTTCTGCAGACATGAACACGAGAATATTGTCGCTCTGTCGCGTCGGGATCCCGAAAATGTTGGTCAGAGCTTCACCAAAGACTCAGACGTTGCATGACGCGCCGCACCAACCCAGATCCACAGCTCCTCATTTCAGGCTCCAGTCCTGAACCATGCACCTGACAGCTCGTTGACTCCTAAGAACGGAAGGGGATTTTAATATGTGGGAGTTTCCGAAAATAGGGGTACCTTACTTTGGAGTCCTTATATTAGGGATCCTACTATTTAGGGTACTAGATCAGGGTCCCCCCTATTTTCGGAAACTCCCATATGTGAACCCTGTCCCGATCTCAGACCTCATTCAGCGAAGGAAGTGTTGTTGATGCCATCAGGGGTCTACATCATTAATCTCAACACTTTCTGTTCAACCCGACTGGTCCCTTCCAGCATCCCTTGCCTCGCAACGTAACTGTAAACTCCCATGCAATCCTACAAACATCCACATGTGGAGGAAGCCGGACTCCCTAAACCCTAATCCCTGAACCCCAAACCGTACACGCTGGATGGTTGGGCAGACATAAAAATTAGCTCAACAGAAAAACAAGAGCTAAACCCAAACCCTAAACCCTAAACTAAACCCTCTTTACTTAGAGCCCGGTGAACATCCGCACAGGAGCACTCGAACTTAAACTGCGGAGCCCTATCTATCTCTTGTTCAGAGAACAAAATTTTTGAAGCTCAGATGCCAAACAGGAACTCTAATAAACCCTAAGAGCCTGAACCCTAAGTGCCATCAAGGAAGCCCCATTTTAGAACCCTTAAAGGCACCTTACAGAACACCAGAAAAAAACTGAAAAAAAGACTTTCTACTAAGCTCAGGTGCCAAAGAACCGGACATGGCTCTGAAGTTGGTGCGAAGCCGAGATGGTCATGAGCGGGCAATATCCAGCACTTCCCAACTCCCTAAGGGTCCATGTACTCATATAGTAGATATGTTGGCCTTAAAGTACTCCCTATATGGGTACATTGGGCCCAAAGTACATGCTATATGGGTACATGGACCCTTAGGGACTGTCCTTTACGAGACTTTCACAGCTGAGCGCACATGGCTTCTGGGGTGTAGGGTGTCACGACTTTGTAATTTTCGAGGGAATTGGGTTTAGGGTAGTTGAGAAGGCAATCTTCATCTTGAACATCTTCTATCCTACCAGATGCGCTTTAAACCTCGAACTCTACATCCCTGCAACCTACACTGTGAACCCTGACTGACGATGGAGCCCTGCAACTAACATGGAATCTTCAAAACGAGCAGCTCCAATTCCCAAAGATTATAAAGAGCCTTGGGTGCGGGACATTTTCAGCACAGGTCTTCAGTGCTACGAAAAGTATCCCTGCATCATTCCTACTAATTAACTTTATGTACAACTGACCCCCCTAAACCCTATTCTGCTCACTGATGTCCATAGATCAGTAAAAACCAAACCCCAGTAGCAGCATCATGCAAACCCCGTATAGAATGCACCAAATCTCCTCTCACGGGACCCCCTATGGACATTATTGAATCCCAAATGCTGAGCCCTAATCCCTAACCCTAAACCCGAAACCCTAAGCCTTAGACCCTAAGGCCTTTGACCCGAAAACCCTAAAACCTAAGCCCTAAACCCCTACACCCCTAAACCCGAACCCTTAAACCCTAAAACCCTAAGCCCTAAACCCCGAAGCCCTCAAAACAAAAAACCCTAAGCCCCTAAACCCGCGAGGGGCGAAAGCCAACCCTGGCCGACGAGCCGCCTGGGCTGCGTTTCGGATGGGTGAGTTTCATGTGGAGATTAAATAGCAGAACATGCCATGTCGGGCCATGAAATGGCAGACAGCATAATGATATCTTAACATTGCAAGAGAGCAATATACATATATATATATATATATATATTTATTTATTTATTTATATATATATATATAGAAATATATACATACGAACAATGACAGCATCGGAACTGAATGCAGGGTTCGTACATTGGGCGTTCTGGCTTTAAAGGTGCGTGTAATCACAATCCCACTGCCTGGCTTTTGAGATTCTGGAATTCTAGAGTCCAAGGTTCGTGGACAGGTAAGCCCAGTTCTTCTTCAAGGTTTGGGTCTATTCAAGGTTGGCTAGGCCTGGGGACCAAGGTTAAGGAATTAGGGCTTAGGGACTCGGGTTTGGTTGATAAAATCACAAGAGTTGCAGACCAAAGATGTAGTTTCATGATGGGATGTGAAGACTCCTTTAATCTAGGCTGGATCTTCTTTCTGGCACGGCGTGTCGGGCGATGCTCATGGAGACCTCGTGATTAATGATTAATGCATTGCCAGGCACGGCGCGCACGTCGTGGATGCTCAAGCACTTCGCAGCAAGCTCAGAATCCTCAGCAGGTTACCCGCTGACATCCTCAGTTGGGTTTGTACTAGTCTTTTGCTTGTCCTGGTGTGTGTGTCTGTGTCTGTGTCTGTGTTTGTGTCTGTGTGTCGTCGTGTCGCCGGTGGTGGTGCCGGTGGTTGTTCAGGTGGTGGTGCCGCTGCTGCTGGCGGTGGTGCTGATGGTAGCCATTGTTGTCGGTTTAGTCAGTGGTGATACCTGCGGTGGGTATTCCTGGTTGTCATGGATGAGGTGGTGGTGATGGTGGTGGTTGTGGTGTCGCTGCTGCTGGCAGCCGGTGCCGTGTCGATGTATTCGTTTAGCTTTTCTTTCCTGGCGTTGCCAACATCTTCGTGGTCCTTTTACCCTAGCCATTCTGAGGACCGTTCTCGTTCTTGTGTTGTTTCTATCACTAGCTGATTGACTGTTGATCCCCTGTATGACCTTAGAAAGCCTTCTGAATGCCATGCAAAGCATTACCAAGAGATGCCCTTGGCCCTTGGTGCGGTTATTATCGTGCTGGATTGCTTGCAACTGCAAGCTTCGAAGCGGAAGGTGGAGTCCTCACTCTGGACCTTCATAGTATCTCACCTTAAGGACGAAAAGAACCCTAAAAGGGTTTAAGGTTCATATACCATATAGGGATTCATAGTATGCGGGTATAGGGCCCCTACTTTTAAGGGTCATTTGGTCCTTAAGGGAAGGTGTAGTCGTCACCTCCCTTGGGGTTCTTCAAAATCTATTGTGCTGCAGTTTAAACCCTGCACACTAGGACATTTTGGACATAGGCTTAAGTGCATGGGCCATGGGGTTTACTTTCAATGGGCTAACTCCCCCCCGAAAACCCTGGAAACGCACGCAGACTCCCGCTCAACCTCCTCAGCTCTATATCCGAATAGTAGCATTGCCACCCTGAAATTCCGACGGCCGGCAAAGGTTCTGGCATGTCGATTCGGTTACTCGTACTGACGCCCGGGACAAATGAGGAGTTCCAAACCCAACTGCGTTACACTACTGGAAAGAGGAGCACTATTTAGGTAAGATAAGCTTTGCGGAACTAATTTTTGTCTATGCGCCACCCGAAGTTACGGTGTGGGGAACTCTAGTGTGTTCTTGAACAGCTTTGTTTCGGAGCGCGAACCCAGCCGAGGCTTGTACATCACCTTGCGTGGATCACAGGAAGGCTTTAATGCAGCCTGCTGAGCAAGGGGGGCATGTCGGGGATCACTTCCGGAGCTCAGGAGGGGTTTTGGAGTTGAGTTTAGGGCTGAAGGTCGAGGGTTTATTCATTGATCTGCTCTTCCATGAGAGGGGCGCGAAGCATAGCAGTATTGGCTTTTGGGGATCTGGTGGCTTGGAGGCAGCGTAAGTGCTGTGGGGTTTTCAACTTCTCACTTGGAGCCCAGGTACAAACAAACTGGGCTATGGACTGGCTTTTGAGCAGTATTCGGGTGGTTGTCAAAATTAGGGTCCCTTTTTGGTACCCTAAATATTATAGGTGCCGTACTATAATAAGGACCCAAAGAGGGACCCTAGTTTTGACCACCACCTATTTGGGTTTATGAGATTTGGGTCTCAGGGTTGCAACATACACCTTTGGGTTTTGGATTTGCTAAGGGCTTCAGGTTTGGAGGTTAGGGATTTTGGGTTGTCTATGGGGCCACAGAGCTCAAAAAAAGCTGTCCGAATGAATGCTAACAGTGACCCTCATGATCATAATTTAGTAGAGCATCCGTCCCTGTCCTGTGTGTGCATGCCCCTCTATCGAAACTCTAACAAGCCGTTAAATAAAGGAACCCTATCAGAACCCTATCAGTCCTTTTAGATCAGTCCTGTTGGATGACGCATATTGGAATTATTCATGGGTGATTTGCTGAGCAGGATACACCTTGATTTCATAAGGCTGAAGAAAAGGAAAATTCAGGCAACGGGTTAGACATAGGCCACGTAGTAATCAGGATGGCCATTCTGTTCGGTCCCCTGATAGACGGGTTGGGCGCAACCCCCAAGCTTAAACTTCATACGAATACTACAGAACCCTGCACGAAATCCAAACATATGTGTGGAACTTATGGTAATTACCCATTCCCCTACAACACAAAGCCTAGTCCTCGCTTACCCAAAGTGCTCCCCCGAAGGCTACACATATACACCTCCTTCAGAACTGATGACACCCCGGAGTCCTGAACCCCAAGCGCGATCCCCGAAGAACAAATCTAAACCCCAAAACATGTTTCCAAGAAAAAACAATACCTCTAGATTCAAAAGTAGCCCCAGAAGCCTCGCAAAGCATGGTCTTTGGGCCCCTGGGGCCCCGGTAGTATGAGCCCTTAGGGCCTCAGAGAAAGACTTGCACCGCGGCTCAAGCTGCACCCCTAAACCCTACCCAGAGGCTCCATAGTAGTTCCTTTTTGGGATTACCTTATGGGATTCTATATATGAAACCCAAAAAGGAACTACTATGGAGCCTTTGGGTAAACCCCTCAACCCTAAACCCCTAAACCCCTAAATTCTGAACTTAAGCCCTTCAGCCCATGATGCGTTTAAGCCATGAGCCCTAGGCCCAGCGTGACCTGGTCGTCCGCCGCACGCCGACGGTAAAGCTGAAGATGAACATTGAGCTGGGCTCTCTGCTTTTGGGAACAGGGTCCTAAGGTAAAGTGTTCAGTGAAAGAGGGTTGTAAAGGGTTCTCGTTGAGTTTCATAGGGTTTCATAGGGCCTTTACGGGGTTTGTATAAGGGTTTCTGGGTTCAGAAGGCTTCAAAAGGTGTTACAAGCTTCTAACGACAAGCCCCCATGTTCCATCTAACTCGTAGGGCTTTAGATCACATGAACCATTTGGAGCATTGTAGGTTAGGGTCTATCGGGTCGAGGGTTGAGGGTTTAAGAAGTTTGGCGGGTTCTTGGGTACTTGGGACCTTTGACAGGGTTGTGCGTATCCGCATGGGGGAAGACTTCCACAAACCGTTGAACTCTACCCGACACCCTAACCCCCTAAACCCTAAACAGCCGAGCTTGCCAGCTTCTACCACTTTCCCTGGGGCTCCAGCTCCCTGAATGTTGGGTTACTGGGTTATATTAATTTTCTATATCTATATATATATATATATATATATATTAGATCACATACATACATACATATACACATATTGTTTGGTTAGCGGAGACTGCAGCGTCTATGGAGGCAGAAGCGGCGCTGCTGACTCACGATGGTCGGAGAAAACACACCGAAATCACAAGCCTCTTGCAACAGGAGAGCCCCACACACACGCAAACACACTACTAATTCACTCCTAGCGGCCACTTTGAGCCTTTGTTTTGCCTTCAATCCACAATACCGCGAGCCTTCCAGTATTCGGGCTTTCGGGCTTCATTAACAGACTATACCCTAAGGCTCAAAATGGGCCAAAACCCTTATAGATTATGGTCTTTTTGCCCGAAAGCCTTAAAATAGGAATCTGTAGAGCCTTAGGGATATAGAGGGTCGGATTGTGCAAGTGGAGCCTCAGGTCGCCAAGACTAGGCCGTATACTCCCTAAGCGTTGGAAGCCCTGAACCCTAACCCCTACACCCTACCCATAACCAAATTCTATTTTGTAGGATCCTAACCATAAAGTTGGTCAACCAAGAAAAGGAACTACAACGGAGACTATAGGTAGAACCCTAAAGTCCTATAGAAACCCTTCATGTGCCTTCCAGCCAGGATCAGCATCGAGGAGTTCAACGCCGAGCAGTTCCAGACGAACCTGGCGATTCTGCTGGGAATCCCACCGGAGCGCATCGTGGCCCGGACCCTCGGAACACTCAAGCGCCAAAGGCGGATGAAGAGGGGCTTGTGGGCTTGAGGGCTTATAGGGTTTTATAGGGCATAGAGGGGGGGTGTTTGAGGGGTTTGGAAGAGATGTTGGTTTACGCCGTTATAGGAGTTGTTGAGCTGCGTTGAGGTGTTGCGGATGTTAGGGTGTGGGCTTGGCGTTTCGGTTGGGAGGAGGCTGTGCCTATGTGGGTGCTACTTGGAGGTTCATGGGTATTTATAAGTAGGGTGATAAGTAGGGTAACCAAACTAATAACCCAAATAAGGGGACTTATAACCCCACTTGTAACTACCGCTGAACCTCCACGTAGGCTTGAGTAAGAAAGCTGAGTCAGGGACTCCTTGAGGTTCTCAGTGATCGGGGGGGTTGTCGGGGCCTGGGAGGTTCAGTCGCTGGGTGAGAAAGTCCCAATTGAAAGTCCCAGAGAGTTCGCGCAGTCGAAGTCGAAGATATCCTCGCTTCAGAACCCAAAGGGTCCAAGTACTATGGTCGTAGGTACTTAGTAGGTATATGGGACCCCAAGGTATACACTACTACTACTACTACTACTACTACTACTACTACTACTACTACTACTACTACTACTACTACTACTACTACTACTACTACTACTACTACTACTACTACTACTACTACTACTACTACTACTACTACTACTACTACTACTACTACTTGGACCCTTTGGGGAACAGAAAGGGCTACCATGGGGCCTGCGTTTGGGACACATCACGTTTCGCGGTTTCGCAGCGATTTGTTTCACATCATCTTGCTATCCTATGCTTGTATAAACAGTTCTGGGTTATGTACTGTATTGTTCGTACTTGTAGACATTTATGTCGCTTATCAATAATGTTGTTGTTTATAAGCAGGGCCTGTGTTTATAAACAGTGTCTGTGTTTATAAGCATGGCTTGTGTTTATAACCAGGACTGGCGTTTACAAACTAAGATGAAAGAGGGGGGGGGGGAGGGGGGGGGGCTGAGGGTTTGGGGCTGACATGTTGAGACCTGCTCCCCCCCCCCCCCCCTCCCCTCTCTCTACTGCTGTCCCGTCCCCACCCCCAACCCCAATCCCACTCACCATGCACCACACACCAAAAACCAAGCGCGCGCTGGCACCATTTCCACAAACTTTACCACTTTGTCTATCCTCCTTGGAAGAACACGTCGAGTTGCTGTATTTCTCGCATACAACACAACTTCGTTCGCCGATGTTGTGAAAACGCTGGTAATTACAATGTCTTTTTGCGTCTGAAGTGTATGAGTTTATGCTTTGTGAACAAGTTGTATAGCATCACCCTTCCCTGTCTATGAACAAATGGTTTGTTCAGGGCACGTGAGCTGCTTACAGAAGTGCTGTATCTTCTTACGGTTCACAGGGTCTCGGCTGTACACAGACCGTCGCGATGTACACATCAAGGACAGTCGTAAGGATGGAAGGCGGTTTAGGGTTTAGGGTTTAGGGACCAGAAAGAACCCTCAAAGCCTTATTTTGACATTCCATCATAGTTTCACTCTTCAATAGAAGCTAAATTCTGGCAATATCCGACATTGCTACTGCCAGCACTACAGCAGTTTTTTTGGGAAATTGCGTTCTTTACTTCGAGATCAGCTTATGTGACTTATGTGACACTGATGTATTGTATGTATGTCATAATGCAAGGCTTCCGAGCCTTTGCTTCCTGGATATGACGATATACACTGTGTGTGCTGTTGTGTTTCGCTGATTTCCGCTATTCGCTTGCCTTGTGCTGTTGATTTCGACGAACGTGGTGATACATCCATATTTTGAAAAATTGTGGATCTCGACAAAAACGCATCTTCGACTGGGAAAACCATGATGCAGAGTGTATGCGAGTTGAGGACCGTGTTAATGTGAAAGTGGTGGGGTGGCAACTGGGAAAACAACTGTTCAAGGGTCATCGCAACCTAAATCACATGAACCGAACAGAAAGCTATGTATTGCTGTGAAACTGGAAGGCCCTAGGCTCCAAATACGTAGCACTGCGTTACAATAGAAACTAAATCTAAAACACACTACTCACTGATTTGTGTACATACAGGCAGTGTGCACCCCTGACACAATGTGTGTTGTAGCACTGCATAAAACATACTATGTATGTACATGCTCCCAGTTTGCAGCAGTAAATTCTCGCGATTGTCAGCATTGTTGTATACTGTTGTGAAGCCCCGCATAGGTAGGTAATACTGCAATCTTCAAACTGGGAAGAAAGTGGAAACTCACGGACATGTGCCAACTCAACACACAAGGAAATCAGAACACGGCGGGCGACACGGCTCCAAAGATTTTCGAGAGTCCAGGTTGTGGAAACAGATGCACGGTGCGTGAAATACTTTGTCTTCTTTCGTTTCGCTCGGACGTGGCCGGGTGTCCACTGCGTACAGGGTGCCATAATTAGCGATTATTATTCGTACCATGACCATGCAAGCACATAAACAGTGCATGTGCTCATGTAAGTTTAGCTGTGGAATATATACATGTGCACGTGTATTCGAGTGTATGCATTTTATATGTTCATAGGCCCTCATGGCCTTTTACAAGCAATTGCAACCACACACACATGTATAAATACATATATATATATATATATATATATATATATATATATACATACGTACGTACATACATGCACATGCATAGGTGCTTCGTATAATGCTAAACCGCCAAAGACGCCCAAAAACATAAAATGCAAAACCCAGGCCCCATGACAGCCCGCTCTCTTGGGGAAGGAGGTCACCACTCTGAGAGACGACGAGGGTATCTATCGGGTCATAAGAGACCGACTGCGCTACAGACTGGAGCTGCTCCGAGATGGCCCAAGATGGCGGCGATGATCCCGGCCTGGACGCGCCGATACCTCCAACTTGGGTGCCCAAGCCCTTCACGCCGAAGACCGGAGCTCCCTCGTCAGCGGCAACATCCACCTGGATAGCGCTTTTTCGATGCTTGCCAAGGCCTACACTGCCTATTGCACTACAGCTGAAGCCTAAATCTGGAGCACACTGCAGCTTGAAACCTAAATCGCACATCGAGAAAGAGGCGGCCTTCCACCCTACAGTGTAAGCCTGAAGCCCCAGCCTTTACAAGCCAGAAATCTTGAATCCTGAACATCAGACCTCGTCTTGTCTGCCCTCGTACCCAGGTGGCTGCCGTACAGGTCCGGCGTCGGCTGGGGCTGGTGGCCACGACGGAGGCTCACTGCAAGAAACGCGGAAAAGCCCGAGTCTTTCTTCACAAGCTTCCGGATACAAAGGTTTTGGGGCTTGGCTGGGCTTCTGATAAATGTTTGATCTGGTTCGATTCGGTGGTTGAACACCAGAGCCTCGTTTCAATTCCCTCCTTACATGATCCGGCAGTTGTGGCAGTTGAGCATGAACCGACAGCAACAAAGCATCTGTCAAAGGGAGCAATCGCACGTAGTTGCATATACTATTTAGCGAATAGATACAGACATAGAAGTTCTATAGATATTGATGCATACGTGTATCCACAAATAGACTCGATAGCATGTGGCTTTTGCTAGGGTGCACCCTGTCGGCCCCGCAGCGCGCAATGCGACATGAACCCTTAAACCTCTGACCTCAACCCAAAGCTCGTGCGCGCGAACCATCAACTCTTAAATGCTAGACCTGGTTTTGGGGTTTAGGGGTTTAGCACGACAAAACGTCCATGATCAAGCTCCGAGCAGTTGCAACATGGAGAGAGGATGATGGGTCTGGGGTTCTTTACAATTCACCACGAGGACATGATGAGAAGTGATAGTTAGTCCGGGTGTCGGACCCGTCATATGGAGATGGTTAAAACATCTCAAGAAAGATCGCCTTCCAAATCTTCAAAAACTTATGAGCTAAGATACAATCCCCATGCCCTCTTCCTGATAGAAAGACCTGCATCGTATGCAGGCTTTCTAGACCCCCCTTACGATTCCTTGTAGACCCCCCCCACCCCCACCCAACAAAAACCCACTCCTACCAGACACTCAAGAGAGCTTAGAACAAAGGTAACTCGCTCTTCAGACTGCGAGTGCGGCAAAAGCAAAAGCCCGCAGGCGGACTTCGATCCGTCGGAGGATTCCGACGAGTCGGGAGGCTCAGGAGGTAAGGGTTTACCTTAAACCTACCAAACCTAAACTCTAATATGGAATTTATAGGGACCCTACAAAAAAGTAGGCTCTCGTACGTTAAGGTAGGGTTTAGGGTCCAAGGAGCGAGTAGTCAGGCGTACGTGAAAGTGGGAACTAGGAGTCGACGGAAGCCATGCCCTAAACTCTGAACCCCCAAGCGTTAAAGCCTACACCTTCATTTACAGGGCCTACAAACCCACTATCAAAGTTTTAAAACAGACACAGCACAAGTCCATGGAGCTCGTGTTCGGGTTCGGCTACTCACCGAGGATGTGTGCCCCAGGTGGCTGCAAAACGCCAGGCTCCGACTGCTTCTACTTGCTTTTCCCTAGTACTAGAGTAGGTAACCTTCAACCTGTTTTTGGCTAGTATAGTCCCTATATAACCCCTATATAACCAAAAAAGGTTAACCTTTAGTTCCCCATGATACCCGACAAGTAGGTTTCTGTGGGTTCATAGTTGTTTGTAGGGGTTTGTTGCGTTTTATAGGATCTTGACAGGGGTTGCTGGGATTGTACCGTGTTTAAGAGGCTTTCATCAGTGTTCAGGGGGCTTTCGACGAGGCTTTTCAAGGGTCTTCGTGGGCCTTGTCAGGAGGCCCAAGAGGGGTTCCCAAAGCTTTCCAGGGTCGCATTTATCCCTGACCCCAACCGCCCCCAAACCCTAAATCCCTAAACCCTAAACCCTAAACAGCAAAGAGCAAAGAACAAAGCCTCAAGATAGTTGTGTTGAATCCTCCGGTGGGTTTCACAGATTTACGGTTCGGGTTGGCGCCGAGAAGTCTGAGGAGGTACAGCCCCACCCGCTTGACTTCAGGCTCTCTATCTCTCCATCCGTCTCGCTATTTGGTTATCTAGTCAATCCAGTCTAGTCATGCAACTCTCCGCTCATCTCTTCGCATCAAAAGCTCATTTAATCCAGGCCAACCGAACCTGACCAAACCAAAACCAATCTAATCTAACCTAGTCTCATCTCATCGATCTATCGCTCCTTATGGTGCTTCGAGCTTTTTCAGCCTCATTATCGAGGCCTCAGAGATGGACCCCGACCAAAGTTGCGCTCCAAAGCCTTCGAACTTGATTCCTTATACCCCAAGGGTAGCAATAATAAAGCGCAAGCCTAATCGTCCCAAGTCTTCGTTGTTTTTCAAGCCTCAAGGCTCGAGGCACCTGAATATTGGATTCCTGTGTTGCATAATAACTGTTTACTACCAGAAACCTTTAACCCTAAAGCCCGAAATCCTAAACCCTAAACCCTAAAACACCAGACCGAATTTTGTAAGCGCTTGGAAGGCCGTCGCCTGGCCGTGGTTTCTGCCACGGCACTGGACGTGTCGATCGAGCCCTCGCCAGATGCTGCAGGGATCCCCGGCGCGATGTCTCACAGAGGTTTTGGTTTAGGGGTTTAGGGTGTAGGGGTTGGGTTTGGGGGTTTCGGGTTCGAGGGTTCAGGGAATTCTAGGTTTTGTAGCAAAGTTCATGAGGGTTCATAGGGTTTCGAAGGGTCCTGTAGAGTGCTGTAGCTTCGGGTGCTGTGCCTCCTTCTGTAGTAGAATGGCATGTTGATCGAGAATACCACTGTCTTCAGTCTCGGTCAAAACGGCTCGCCTCAGTTATGGTTTCTTCTGTGACTAAGGTCATTGATTCAATATCATTCCCAGGTATATGGCTCAGGCTCGAGTAGTAAGCGGTGACAACTTATGTCCTTCGTTTCACGTTGGCACACATGCCTTCATTGCCAGGGTCCCACCTTCCAAGCACGTCAATGAACCGTACGAATCCTCTAACAGTCTCTAACATGCATCACCAGCCCGATGCCTTCGTTTGTCCATTTACAGTGAGGCTTCCGCCTTTGTGTTAAAGAGGGTATATCCAGATCTCGTATGTATCTATCTATCATCTATCTATGTATATATATATGTGTATATATATATATATGTGTGTTATGTATGTGTAGATGCATGTATGCAAGACCCAGAAAACGACAGCTAACATATTCTATCAGAGGCCAAGATAACGATCCCAAGGACAGGGTCGGGTCTTGGCACGGTTGTTGCGAACCCCAAAGACGAAATGTGATTGGGTCCTTCTTTTAGTTCCCCCAGCAGCAGGGTGAAGGGAAGCAAGAGAGCTGTTCGTGGCAGCCATAAAGTTCTAGACCTCAAAATCCCAACATTTTGAGGATTTATATAAGGAAGTCAGAATAAGGAACCCAAACAGGGTAGGTTCTAGACTAATGGACCTAAACTTTCGGCTTGTGCTCCTGGAAATAGGCCAACCCCAAGATCTGAAACTCCCAAACCCCCAAACTTACTCCTCAAAGGGGGAACTTTAAAAAGTTGTGTTGCGTAAAACATTTATAGCATTTCAAGCATGCAAGCCCTGAACTCTACACGCCTAGCGTGCTGGTCTTTACCATAAAGTTCGAACAGCTTTGTACCTGGTATAGCCCGCAAGACGCTCTGCGGATCAAGTTCCGGGGCTTTAGCGTTTACGGGTTTAGGGTTCGGGGTTTCTGCAGTGGTTTAGGGGTTCGGGGTTTAGGGCTCATGGTATATCTGGACCCGCAGAAAGATAGGTTCGGGGGGTTTCCCTCCAATGAAGTTTTTTCATCGCTCTCTGACAAGGGTGGGCGTTTGGGGGCTAAGCTGGGATTATAGGGGAATCTGACATAGATTGCAAATCGCTGGATCCCTGTGAGATTCAGGCTGCGGCTGCTTCAGGTGGCAATGCCGGATCCACAGGTGCGGAGCCTCTGACAGTTGCAGCTAGCGGCTTTTGTTTTTGTGTGTTCTTCACCCGGCGTTGGTTTCATCTTGGTCTTTAGGCTTCGCTTCACGACTTTTGGATCAGGGCCAGGCTTTATTGAGGACGCGAGGGCTCCAGGCTTTCATGGATTCCTGGGCAACTTAACGCAAGGATCCCAACCAACAGAGCGCAGAGAGCAGGACCCTGGAACCCTTATCCTTAATCAGTATAAAGCCTGAAGTTCTTATAAGCCCTCCAACTCTGAAGCCCTGGAACCCACAGTTAACCCATAAACGCTTAAGCCCCGAACACCCCTTAAGCCCTACTCCCTGCTTCTGCATCTTTCTTGCAACCTGAAACCCTAACCCCCCCCCAACGCCAAACACAAACTAACCCGGAAGCCATAATCCATAAACCCTTAAAGCCTAAACACCCTTGAACCCTAAACCTCGCAACGCCAAACACAAACTAACCCGGAAGCCATAACCCACAAACCTTTAAATCCTTAACACCCTTAAACCGTTAAACCCACAACGCCAAACCCTAACCCGGAAGCCATATCCCATAAACCCTTAAAGCCCGAACACCCTTAAACCCTAAACCTCGCAACGCCAAACACCAAAGCGTCCTGTGCAGGAACGGAGGCGCTGAATGCGCAGACCTCGGAGTTGAACCAGGCGAGCATCCCGGTGCTTGTCTGGGCATAAGGGTTAAGGGTTTCTAGGTGTCGATTTGGGACAGTTCTGATTTTCTTTTGTTGATGTAATTTTGGGACAATTTTAAGTTTCCTGTGTTGTCTAACATAGAGCCCTAACTCCGAGGGGAATTCGGGGTTTATAAGGCTGGAGGTTTGGGGTTGAGTGTTTTCCCTTTCGGTTCTGGGTCCTGAAGACCTAGAACTGGAGATCCCCAAACCCTAAAGCCGTAGGGCCCTGTTCCGCAACACCCCGGTCACCAGACCCTATACATCCTGTCGGGCCGATATCTCGACCAATACTCGACCTATGACTCAGGTACTGCCCCCCTACAGTAACAGTCTATAATAGGGCTACTACTAAGGTTCTAATATGTCTATATTATGAACATTCTTCAACTATTACTGAGTGGGGGCCGTACCCAACCTATGACCGAAGAAGGATCCTTGATGTGGTTTAAGGTTTGTTCCTCAATTATGTAGTGGCTCTTGGTTTCTCCGTCTCTGATATACGGCCTTTGTCACACCCCTGTCAAACTTGAAACCCTCCTAAAACCATGGTGGGTGGGTGCTTTTTGTCCAGTAGGCCCCAAACCCGAAACCCTGAAACTCTAAAGCCCTAAAGTAAACCCTAAACCCTAAACCCTAAACCCTAGGCCCTAAAGCCTTAAACCCCCAACGTCTTAAGTCTAAAAGCCCAATCCCGGAAAGCCATATCCTGACACCCAAATCCCTGGAGCCCTTAAGCGCCCTTTCTAGAGCCATTTAAAGGAACCCTAACAGCAAGCCTTCAAAGGTACCTGCTGAACCCTTAAAGGAGCCCTCAAGCACTTCCCTAACCACCTTTTTGAGGACGTATGTTTTTTCATAATACGGAACCCCGAAAAACGTGGGTTATTCAGGGTTAAGCCCTAAACCCTAAACCCTAAACCCTAAACCTATAAACCCTAAACCTATAAACCCTAAACCCTAAACCCTAAACCCTAAACCCTAAACCCCCTAAACCTTGAAGGAGCTCGGGGTTTCGCGCAGGTCTCGACGAATCTCCAGTCGCTCGGAGGGACCGATCTGGCTTCTGCCGCTGGCGGCGAGGCCATGGAGAGAAAAAGCTCAAAACGCGGCTCTTTAGGGTTTAGGGCTTATAGGGTCTGGCGTCTTTGGGCTTGGGGTTTAGGCCTTGGCCTTAGGCTTTAGGGCTTGGGGTATATGGTTGGGGTAAACTCTTCACTCTTATAATGCTGGGGCCTATAAGGGGTTACGAGGGGTGGGAATTCTGTTCCTCAGGGTTCCTTTAAGGTCATGCAGATACACCCTGTTCCTGCACTTGGAGACTTAGTAAGTAGGTTATAAGTTTTGTTGTAAGTACTTTAAATGGAGTTGCCCCAATGATAACCCTACTTAGAACCTACTTACTAAGTTCCCTGCCCCTCCAAGCAGACCCTAAACCCTAAACCCCATAGATCCCTTTAAGGAACCCTATAGATCCCTTTAAGGAGCCCTTTAAGAACCCTTACTAAGTCCCCTGCCCCTCCAAGCAGGTGACTATCGAAGAGGTACAGACGCCTGCAGAGCCAGACGAGGCCGCCCACTCTCTGGGAACCCCCGAAGCGCAGCGGCCTCCTTAGCTAGAAGAGGGTTTTGGGTTTAGGGTAAGAGGGTTTTGGGGTTTGGGGTTGAAGGTTTTGCGGTTTAGGGTAAGAAGGTTTTGGGGTTTGGGGTTGAAGGTTTTGCGGTTTAGGGTAAGAGGGTTTTGGGGTTTGGGGTTGAAGGTTTTGCGGTTTAGGGTAAGAGGGTTTTGGGGTTTGGGGTTGAAGGTTTTGCGGTTTAGGGTAAGAGGGTTTTGGGGTTTGGGGTTGAAGGTTTTGCGGTTTAGGGTTTAAGAGGGTTTGGGGGTTTGGGGTTGAAGGTTTTGCGGTTTAGGGTTTAAGAGGGTTTGGGGGTTTGGGGTTTAAGGTTTTGCGGTTTTGGGTTTAAGAAGGTTTTGGGTACAGGGTTTAGGGTTTTGCGGTTTAGGGTTTAGGATTCAGGGTTTAGGGTTTTGGGTTTTAGAGGTTTAGGATTTAGAGGTTTAGGATTTGGGGTTTAGGCTACTGGGGTATGCTGTATACCAGTAGCAAAACCTAAAGGCCTGCTTTGTCATGTCCGTCAGCCCTGAAGCCCTGCACCATTTTCGAGTTTCCGAATATAGGGGACCCCCAAAAAAGTACCCTAAATAGTAAGATCCTTATCAAAAAGACCCCAAAGTATCATCTTCGGAAACTCCCCAATAATCCCCATTTTCGAACCCCTATAGATCCCTCTAAGGCTCCCCGTTGAAAGGAAACCTTAAGGTAGCCCTCATTTTCGGAAACTCCCATATGGGTACCCTGAATGATAGGTGCCGTACTATAATAAGGACCCAAAAAGGGACCCTAATTTTGACAACCACCCATATCTTAAAAGCATCTAAACTCCGGACGACCCGAAAGCTCCTAAACCCCTGCGCCCGTTTTAGGGTTCAGTGTTTAGGGTCTAGGGGTTGAGGGTGTAGGGGCGCAGGGTTCGAATCCAAGCGCGACAGTTGTTTCCCACAGGCTCCAAGCAAGCTAGTAACTTACACTTACAGTACTGCTCGACCCTGTAAACTCCGATGCACTCTGTAAGAGCCCTCCAGTAACACTTGTACCCCGTCTGCCTATTATAGAAGCATGAACAGATTCCTCTAAAACACATTTTACATAGGATTTGGGGAACCCACATAAACCCTGATGCCGAATTACTATCTCGAAGGCCAACAACGAGCAAGTTCCGAGTGCGGAGGAGACCGCGGCGGTGCAGGCCAGCGGGTTTCTTCCGTACGGGTTGTTGAGAGATTCTTTGAAGGGCTCATTAGATCGGACTTTCGGAGTGTCTACAGGGCTTGTTGATTTCTTCAGGCTGAGTTTCTGTAGGGCTTTATGAATTCATAGGATTCTCTGGCATTGCTCAAGGTTTTTCAAACGGGTCTACAAGGCTCTGATAGGCTCTCATACGGTTTAAGCCTGGTTACTTGCGTAAGAAAAGCGTTACACCCCCATCCAGATCATCGACATCAACGCCGTGGCCGAGACTACAGCCGCCGCCGAGGTGTCTGCGGAGGCGCCAGTTTTGGAGGTAATCATTTTTTGGCTGGCGGTAGGGTTCAATACAGGATGATTATCAGGATTTTCGGAGCTGTATATAACTACTAGTTTTAAGCGTGGATTGAACTGGGCCTGGGGGTATATCCTTCGCATCATTATATGGGGTCGACGTGGTGTATGATTTCTAGTTCTAGTTATTCCCATAGTGGTTCCTTATTAGGATTACATTATAGGACTTTACATATGCACCTCAAAAAGGAACTACTTCGGGGCCTTTGGGTTAAGACCACTTCCTAATCTCTTGTCTTCTTCTTGGGGACCTACAATCGGCTTGGGCTTAAGTCTGGAGATTCAGGGCTTCCCAGAGACTCCAATATCCCTTAATTAAGGAATAGACCTTAAATTATAGTAGGATCCTTAATATTATGATTTAAGGTATATTCCTTAATTAAGGGATATTGGAGCTTCTTCATCTTTCAGACCCAGAGGACCTCAGATGGGGGTTTCCGACAATTTGGGGTGCCATATTTAATTTTGGGGTCCTTATAATCAGGATCCTACCATTTTAGGGCACTATATTAGGGTCCCCAATTTTCGGAAATTCCCATATGTAGGGCATAATTGGAGTTGTTGGCTTATCAAGCAGTCCAACTATCCTTCAGGCAGGGCTTCTTGGGCGGTAGGGTTTCTATAGCAGGAAGTATCATTATCGTTGGGATTCCCATTTAGGTACTTATGACCGTTTTCTCTGCTTCATACGCAAAGGACATCCTCCGAAGCCCCGCGCCTACATTGACATAAACCCTCCGTTTTGCAATGACAGCTAAGGCGCCAAGCCCGACTTTCGAAAACGGAAGCCCTGGCAACCCAAACAAGGCCCAGAAGCAGATGCCCAAAACCCAACACCTAAACCCAGAAACCCGATGCCCTGCTACCCAATACATGTTCCTGAACCAATATCGAAGCAATTGCTTGGGATTCCTATGCCATATGCTGTAGTCCACCCCCCCCGGCCCATAAAATGAAGACGGTCTCAAATGCGAAGGCTCGTACATCAAGTCATCACCCTCTCAGAATTTCACGAGACCCTCATTGGAACTCTATGGAACTCTCTCGAGGAAACCTCCTTTTCGGCCCGGGCTTTTAAGCCTTGAATCAAGCTCACAGTCCAGATTAAACCACCTTAAACAACACCTGAACGGGAGCCTAATGTAGGAACCTGAAAAAGAGACCTTGGGCCTCTATTGGGGCTTCTTATATGAAGCCTACTGTTTTGGTGTTATAGGCCCAGGCTTTCTTAATCAGGTTCCTACATTATATGCACTGTAAACCCTGAACCCGAAAAACACTAAAACAAGTCTAAACCCTCAGCCCGAAGCCTCAAACATTACACCGAGACCCAAAACCCCTAAGCCCTAAACCTCTCGACCCTACACCCTTAAACCCCAAAAGCCCTTGTCCCAAAAGGGAACCCGAAGCTCGAGAGAATCAAGGTCAAAGGCTAGATTGTAACATATATGGTATAACCCCAGATCCTGAAAAAAAAACCTAGAAAAGACAGACTCAAACCCAAGCCCGAAGCCCAGAAGAAAGCTCAAAGGCTTCCTGCCCGACCAACTTCGGCATTTTGGCGTCGGACTCGGGTCGAAGGGAGCCTTGGGATGAGGGGGTTTAGAGTTTACCGTTGCAAGAGATGACATTCCACAAGTTTCCCCAGGGCTTGTGCCACAAAAACTACCAGTGTTTAGGGGCTTCAAACTCAATTTTGGGGGTTTGAGGCGTGACAAGTTTTAGGATTTAGATAGGGCTGAGGGGTGTTTAGAATTTCAGGATGTAGGTGCTTTTAAGGTTTAAAGTTTATGGGCATTTCAGAGTTTAAGACATTTATAGGTTTTAGGGTTTACCGGTTAGGGGTATGTTTGGGTTCAAGACTTTAGGGGTTTTGGGGTTTTGCACTTTTAGGGGTTTCAGGGTTTATCGTTTAGGGGTATTTGGGTTTAGGACTTATAGGGGCTTTAGGGTTTACCGTTTACGGGTGTCAGGGTTTAGGACTTTTGGGGGTTTTAGGGTTTACCGTTTAGGGGTATTTTAGGGTTAAAGACTTATAGGTTTGTTTTTGCAACTGCAGGGTTTAGAGATCTTTGGGGGGTTTAGAAGGTTTAGAGTTTAGGTGCCTCTAGGGTTTTGGGTAGGGTGTGGAGGATGTCCTAGGGCTGGGACGATGAGCGGTTTGATGGTTCAGGGCTTCAGGGTTAGGGTTTACCCAAAGGCGGCCCAAAAATAGTTCCTTTTGGAGGTTTATATATAGAACCCTATCAGGTAATCCCAAAAAGGAACTACTATAGGGTGTAGGGTTGAGGGTATTTGGGCTTTAACTGCTTGAGCGTACTGCCGGGTCACAAGCAAGAGTGTTGCTGCGAATACCTTGCGCAGAATCCGCTAGGTACCATGCACCTATTAATGTTATGGGAGTTCCCGAGAATAGGGGACCCCAACATAGTACCCTGAACAGTAGGACCTTTTCATAAGGACCCCCAAATAAGGTACCCCTGATTTTCGGAAACTCCCGTATGTGTTTACGGAAAAAATTCCCACGCAGGCTATCATGGCTTAAGCTTGGGTCACTCTCAAACGGTGGTCTCTGCGATGGCTCCAGGTTGAGTTCTCCGAGTTAGGTTTCATGTTTCACAGTGTTGGTGCCATGTTTAGGGTTCACCCCCGTGCTGAAACAAATTCCCTGGGTTTTGAGTACCATACTTGAATACTTTTTTTGGGTACCTATTCCTCAAAGGAACTATTATGAAACAAGAGTCTATGCTTTTTTCTCCCTGGTTACTTCAAAGTCCAGATTCCCATCTTGCAGCCGTTCCCAGGTCACAGTTGGCTCCAGCCAGGGCATTGTGTACCCCACGGTGCAGATCTCAGCCCGTGTTGTCATGCTGGCCCTATGGTGTAGGATGCGGGGTTTTCCTTGCTCTGCATTGTGTCTGAAAACCCCAAACCCTGAACCGTAGCCCGTAATGACAATGACTCAAGACACTGCAGCAGCATCTCCAAAACCGTTCGATTCAATTCTTGCTTAGAGTCCCGGAACCCTATAAACGCTGAGCCTACACGTTAACCACCCCTGCCTAAACCCTAAACCCTGAAGTCCCTCAGCCGCAAGTGTGAGAACGTGTAGACTCGGGAATTCGGCGGTTTATGCTAGGAATCTCAAGCATTTTCTGCAACAGTGCTCGTGTAGGTTAGTGTTTGGCAGAGCATGCGATAATTCGGAACTTGGTGGCTTACGGTAAGTAGTTTTGTAGGTGACAGTCTTGGGGAGAGTCTACAGCTGCTGGGTACTTTGACCCTGATTGATATGCCTTTGTTGTCCCTGTGTAACTATACTGTAATGTTCCCTAACGCCCTGTTCTAACCACCACCAAGTAAGACCTACATGTTTTAGAAGCCGTATAGGTCAGATCTCTTAAAAGCACTGTACGTATGTATATACGTATATACATATACAACATATACAAACCTATATAACGCGCTACCAACCCTAGACCTTAAAACCCGAAACCCTAAACCCTAAACCCGAAACCCAAACCCGAGTTCGAAGCTTTGGTTGGCCAACCCGGAGCCCAGGCAGAGCTGAAGACGGGAGACACAGAAGCTTCGTGCTCTCCTCAGACGCCTTACAGGAGTTTCCGAAAATTAGGCGTACCTTCTTGGGGGTCCTTACAATAAGGATCCTAGTATTAAGGGTACTACTGTTCGGGTCCCCTGTTTTCGGAGTGAACCCCAGAAAGTTGGAACATAGATTGAGGAGTTTCCCTATACTGTACTTTAAGGGCACGAGGATAGTGACGTTCCAACTTTCTAGATTCTGCAACTAGGTCAGCCCCTCGGGCATGTTGTTTTCCCCATGTTGCGGCCAGTAGGAGGCCCTCCTTGTAAAGAGTTTATTGGATCCGTTTTCTGAGATTGACTAGTTCGAGGTGTACTTAGGTTCTTCATTGATGGTTTTGTGGTCTAGAGTTTCTGATAATAGGTATGTGTGTATGAGTGTGTATATGTATATATGCATAGAGGGTGTGTTTGATGGGTTTGGGGGTTCACGGTTTTCGGATTTGCAAAGGATGTTTATCTACTTCTGTAGCTGCAGTTGAGGTTTTCGGGTGTCTACGGCTTAGGCTCCCGGCTTGGGGCTGTGCAGGGTTGGGGTAGGGACGAAGTCTACTTAAGGGTTCCTGGGACTCGGTAAGCTGGGTTATAATTTGCTTTATAAGCGTCCTAGATAGGATTATCTTATTTACAACCGTACTTATAGCCTTATCAGGCTCCTACCTTTTTAGGGTATAATTTTCGGGGTGAGAAGACACTCCCCCACTTACTGCGAGCATCGTATCTCCCTCGAGCTTGCTGCAGAACGAGTTCAAGCCCAGCCATGGGGTCCACCAGGCCCCGAATGCCAAGCGCCTCAACCGGAGTTGGAAAATGCCGCGCTCTACGGAGGCGGAACACGGTGAGCTTCGGCCTTTATGACGGTCACTCGGACATGCTCCTGCTGCTGATAGCGGCCCGCGAAAGGAGCTTGCAGGACTCTGCTGCATCCGCAGACCTGCAAGGCCGTTGGTCGCTTGTGGCGATCCAGGAGCAGCATATGCGCGCAGTTCGGCCGCTTGGCATTGCTAGCCAGCTGCGGCAGCAGCAGCGCGCGATGAGTCCAAGGCACGACCCTTACATACGTCCAAGGTGTTGACGAGCTCAAATACCATTGTAGCATCGCCCCATTATTCCAGGGTACAGCCCACTTGTTCGAATTTGACTGTTGCTCGCAAACGCAAACTGCAATAGTTACATTACGGGCCCTATTGTATTCTTGTTTTTTGTTGGATTCTTGGGTTGGCAATCTGCAATATTTACTGGTCATATTTCTATGTTGGTGTTTTGGTTGCAGGGACCAGTCTGCAAGAGTTCATACTGTTAGTCACGATTTTTTGGTTGGCCGCTTGCAACTTTAGTCCCAGGGTTGGAGTTGAGATGCGTGCAACAGGGCGGGGAGGGGGGGGGCTGCCATCTTGCGGCGTCGCTCCCCGGCTGGATTTACCGCTGTTCCGTTGAAGCCGAGGTTGTGCTTAGGGACACTGTACAGTCCGTCGTCGAGCGCTCGGCCGACGAAGCCTGCTTACGGCAGTCCTTAGCCACCGTTTAGGTTTTCGCGCTTGTCGTAGGTGTCTGAATCAAAAGTAACAGTATCCCCCCGTGCAGCCTAAAATAAACCGAAGTCCTTAAACCCCAAACGCGCAAAACCCCTAAGACCCTAAACCCCAGAACTCTATCCAAAATCCCCTTAAACCCGTATTCGAGGCATTCAGCCCCCCCTAAGACATCCTTAACCCCTAAAGCCGTGACCCCAGCCCATCCAAGCAACCGTGAACCCTCAAGACTAATGTGGAAGTCAAGGGCTTAGGGCTCCAGTTACGTACCTATTTGTAGTAGGCTACTAAACATAAAGTAGAACGACAGCAATCCGGTACTTCGTCAACTGGAGCCCTGTGGAAGCCTGAATGGCCAGTGCGAGTATTCCTTGGGGCTGCTTGTTGCAAGTTCAGTAGGCTACACCCCGAAACCTGCTTAAACAGAAGTAAAGCCATGCTATTGAGACCTCTTATAATCGCAATAGCAGCAATATTGATACTACGAATAATGATAATCCCTAAGAGTCCATGTACCCAAATAGTATATACTTTGGGCCCAATGTACCCATATAGGGAGTACTTTAAGCCCAATGTATATACCATTTAGGTACATGGACCCTCAGGGTTAGGGGGACTTAGGGGTACCTTTAAAGGGATCCATACGGGCTCCTCTAAAGGGAGCTATAGGGGTTCCTTTAAGGGTACCCCAGGGAATGGTAACTCCGAGGGCATGTTCCGGCGTGGACGCGGGCTTCGAGGGTTCAATCCTCCTCTCGCCGGGAGCCTCGTCGTTCTGCTGTGAGATGATATGGGAGTTTCCGAAAATTGGGGGGGTACCTTAGGCTTCCATCAAAAGGGGTCCTTAAAGGGATCTATAAGGGCTCTATAATGGGGGATTATTGTAGGGAGTTTCCGAAAATTGGGGGGTACCTTGTTTTGGGGTCCTTATAATGAGGATCCTATGATTTAGGGTACTACATTAGGGTCCCCTATTTTCGGAAACTCCCATATAGGGCCCTCAGGGTCCAAGTAGTTCTTATTTATGGTTTTCACCAAAAGGCCCCAAAGTCCTATAATAAGGAGTACTTGGACCCGTAGGAAGGGTTTAGAGGGCTGAATAAGGGGTGTTTACTTAGAAGGTTTTCTGTGGGGTTTTGTTTTAAGATGGGGGCCTGAATAACACCCAAAGAGGTTCCAAGTACCCACGTAGTAGTACCCTAGGGATCTAAGGACTCATATATTAAGGCTTTGGGGCTCAAAGACCATACTATATAAGGCTTTTGGGCTATTTTGATCCCCAGGGGTAGGGTTAAGGTACCAAGTTCATACTCTGGATGGTTGTTAGCACCTGAAGCCACACTATTCGGGAACTTGTACTCTTGAAGAAAAACTGTTCCTTAGGATTCCGTGGCTTAACTATGCTACAGTATACCTCAACAACCTCGTCTAACTCGAGGCTTCCAACCAAGTTTTCTGGCAGTTTGCAATGGTTTTTGTAAGGGTTTGTAAGGGTTTTGGGGTTTGCAGGGGCAGTTTTGGTGGTTTTGTCAGGGAAGTGCTTTACATTATTTGCAGGGCGTGTTCAGGGCATCAGGGTTCCGGAATTCAGGTTGCCATCTATGGGGCGGCCTACTGGTAGGGTTTGGGACTGAGGGTTTGGGGTGGGGTGTGGCGACCCTCGACCCGAAACCCTGAACCTAAATCCCCAACCCTAAAAAACTAAAGAGGCACCAGAAAAGGCCCTCAACAAAAAGCAACTAATGCCTAGATCCTGCCTGAGGTTGTGAGGGTTTGGGTCTTACGGCCTTAAGCAGGGTGGTGCAGGATATCGGCTGCTGGGGTATATGTCACATCGGGGCTTAAGTAATTACTAATGCCATTTTGTGGTTCCTTTCCTATACTTCTGCGACATTGTATATGCCAAGATCTTGTTTTCATAATTCAGGCTCACGGTAGAGTCGGAGATGTAGGATTGGGTCGTGAAGGCCGGAACGAGACAGTAAGGAATGCCTCCGTTGGCACAGCCATCGTGAAACCCGCTCGGCCTGTTCTGCGGAAGGGCGGTCCAGGCCCTAAACCCTGAACCTTGAAGTCAACCCTAAACCCTAAACTCTACACCCAAACCCTAGACCTTAAATCGTAGTTTCGGGAATCGAGGATCCGAGCTGTGGAGCTCTCGGGTCGGGTTCACTTCTCTTCACACGGAGGGTTCAGGCTAGAGATAATATAGGGGCATAACAATTACCAATACAACTTTGGGGGTTCCTAATTTTAATGGTGGCGCCCACAAACCCCATTCTAACTATTCTATAATAGATACAGTTCAGATAGGAGTTGTAGTTCGATCCCTCCCTGAGCGATTCCGAATCCCAAGCAGCCGCAGCGCCCGCGCCACCCCGATACGAGGAAACCCTATTTAAGCTCCACCTCGATCATGCGACTTGATTTCCCAAGCCCTGAACCCTTCACCCCCAAAGCCGGAGACTTCTCATGAAACCACCCCGCAAGCCAAGGTGCAGTTCGGGCGTGCTGAAGGAGAACTCTGGCAGCTGCGTGCAGCTCTCCCAGACCCGTTTTGTTGGGAGGTTCGGGGGACTTGTTGCACATATGGACTTGTAAGGTTAAGATGCGTGACCTAAGCGGAACCTAGTACGCGGTCATAGTAAAATCAGCGATGGGACCTAGATTTGCAGTAAACATCTGCCACTCTGATATGCCCATTCTTCCCTATAACCCCGAACCTTAAACCCTGAACAGTATGCCCTGAAGCTCCGCAGGGTGCTGGTTCCCGGTTTGGGCTCAGAAGTCCCGATTTAGTATATAATATTGCTATCATCATTTCTTTCATCATCACGCAAGGCCCTGCAAGGCCTTGTAAAAGAGTGCTGGAGCGTTTTTTGCAGTGCTTATAACCATAAACCGCAAGCTCTACAGCACCCTAAACCCCATAACATCCGCCTAAAACATAGTGGCTAGTTGTTCTTTGGGCTCAGGGACCTCACCTTTCCAGAGTTTTCAGAGCATGCAACTTCTGCTGAAACCCTGAATGCCTTCTTCAGGGCAAACGAGAGACCACTGGTGGTCGAGCGACGACTGGTGGTCCAGCGACGACTGGTGGTCCAGCGACGACAGGAGGTCCAGCGACGACTGGTGGGCCAGAGACGACAGAAGGACCACCGACGAGCAGTGGACCGGTTCGTCCGCTTCTGGTGCAGCGAGCAGTTCGTGGCGGCTGGACCGGGCAAGGTCAAGGGAGGGTGGAAAAACAAAGCCGTTCCCCTGATCACTGCCGTGCTCGACCAGGACCCGGCTGGGAAGCAGATGCAGCCGTCGGTCTGGCAGCAGAACGTGTGCAATCTGATCTGTGCACTCCTTGACGAGGACTGGGATCGTGCCACAGAGCATGTAGACATTCACACTACGGCACAGCAAACCCATGAAATCTCTGCAGGACCCATGAGAACGCCCAAACTCTGACCGAGTCGTCATGCTTCCTGTTTCCCGAGGGTATAACCTAACCCTGAGACTCCAAGTTAACCAAAAGCCGTATATAATATGGCCTTTAAACCCAAAAGCCTCAAGATATTAGTCCTTAGAGAGCCTTAGGGTAAGGCTCTTGGATCCACCGGATAGCCGAAGCCTCAACCCTACAAAAGCTTACCCCTTCAAGTACTTGGGTGGGTGTCGAAATTGCAGTCTTCTTTTGGGCCCTAATTCAATACGGCACCTAATATTTAGGGTACCCAAAAAGGGACCATAATTTTGACAACCACCCACTTGTATACCGACATCATCACAAGGAGCCCCAGGCAGGTAGGCCATTTCTCAACGGGTCCAAATAACAGTAAAGTAGGTACTTAGTAGACATTTGGGTCCCAAAAGTATATACTATAGTATTACTCGGACCCATTGGGTTTCGGGTTAATGTGATGCCACCCTATACCCTAAACCCTAAATCCAAGCTCTTGAGTGGCAATGCCACACCGAGGCCTAAAGGCTGCGCTGACCCTGTGGATGTCACAGCGGGCGACCGAGAGCACCGCTAAACAGGGTCGGACGTTCTTTTATGGGGGTTTACTGGAGGTTCCAAATATGGTGGTTTTCAAGCAAGTTTCATCTGGGCTTGAAGGGGTCATGATTTTGTATTAGGCGGGAGTTAGGTAGTCAAAGCGCTTTAAAGTTCAGGATGTTAGGGATCCTACTATAGTTTTAAGGGATATTGGAGTCCCTGGGTAGTCTGTTCTCGCAGGAACAGCCGAGTCTGTTTGGGTGTTTCTCATAAGGGTTCCTCAGCGGTACTACGAGGGACAAGCATCAAGGGCTCGAGGAGGGACAGCTTCCTTTCAGGTTTCTTGAAGGGTTCTGTAAGGCATTGCTTCCTTTACCCAAAGGGTCCAGGTAGAATCATAGTAGCTACTTAGTAGGTATATGGGCCCCCAAAATACTATACTATACTATTACTTGGACCCTTTTTGGGTTCAGGGCACCTAGGGTCTTTTGGGATTGCAGGCGAACAGAACCCTAAACCTTCGCCCAGATCGGGGCCACGACGGCGTCGGTCACGCCGCCCGCCAACATGGCTTCTGGCGTGGTGTCAACTCAGGCCGGCCGGAAGCTTTTGGGGGTTGTGGGTTTTAGGGCTTAGGGTTTTAGGGGTTAGGGTTTGAGGATTAGGGGTTTAGGGTTTAGGGGTTAGGGTTATTTGGTCAGGTTTCTTTTTATGGAGGTTTAGTAGGTTGTTATGGGGATTGGTGATATCAGAGGAGGGTGGATGGTGATCATCGCCCCATACCCATACTTAACAGATCAACTTCAGGGAAGGCATCAACCAGGCAGTCTGTCTGAAAGTGTGTCTAAGTCTGCAGGCAACCCGAAGACCTACATTGAAGCTTTGATCGAGTCCTCAGCCCAGAACACCGTACAGCTTGAACCCTAAACCTGAATGAACCCTTACTCTTGAACACCAAGCCCTACATCAACAACACTAAACCTGATGCTCTGGACCATCTCGTGGCGCAGGCCTGCGCTGATGTGAACTCGGGATTCACGGGCAACTACGAGCTGTTCCCTGGGGCAGCTAGGGGTTTTATGTTTTGGGATTTGGGACTTTCGGATTTTTTGGGTTTTGCGGGTTGGGAGCATCGGCTCTAGGATTTGGGAGTCGTGGGGTCTTCTGATTGTGTTGGGGGCGAGTTGTGAGGGTGCTCTTCGACCTTGCGGGGGATTGGGGAGGTGGATGGGTTGGTGGACTGAGGATGTTGGGGGGTTCTCTATAAAGACATATATACATGTTGGATTCTTATTTGTGCATATGTATATATATATATATATATATATGTATATATATATATATATATAGATATAGAGATATACATATGTTATTTCTGTTTACGCGGGTGTGGATGTGTGTGTGTACATATATAAATGTAAATATATGTACTTATTTACATGTATATAAATGTACATATGGATCTGTGTTTTGACACATGAGAACGAAGGGTTCCTGCACCACCAGGTACTGCACCATGGGTACCCTCACGTATGACGCCTCGCCGCGAGCTGAGGCGATTTCGGAGGTGTGGGGTTGTTGGCTCTTTTGGTGCTAAACCCTATAAACCCGGCCCGGAAACCCTTGCGACACAACACTGAAAACCTTAAGCTCTGAAATCCGCAAGGATATCGTAACCTATTAGTATGGCAGGGCTTAAAGTTTGGAGTTTTAGGGTTTAGTTTCACCATAGAAGCCGGAATAGTTCCATATACTATTCCTCTTTGCTCCTAAGTCTATAGTTGCTCTATCGTACATCACCAGCTTCCCGGAATCACAGCCTCCGTGCACTCTCGGGTCTAGGAACCGAGAATCTTCATAGTCTCTATAAATGCCCAAAGGGTCCTAGGTACTGTTATGGGGGATACATCCCCAAATCATACTAGTAGTTCCTAATGTAGAAATTCCTACATTCTTCTATAAAGGTACTTTGGACCCTTTGGGATGTTGAGTTTAAGATGCAACCCTGGGGCCCCACTTACCCGAAGAATGTTCTACTGGGTCGCATATCAATTTCATTGCTAGCGGCGTACAATGCAAGCAACTGGAGCCCCAGGGTAAGATAGCCTTAATAAACAGAATATGGTTAGGGATATATTATGCTATAGTCATAATAAGGAACAACAGTATTATAACCTAATACCAAACCGCGGCTCTAATACGCCAGGACGTTGAAAGTCCCGCAGCCCGACACAATGGAAGTAGGTGATGAGGGCAGTTGTCAAACATAGGGGCCTGCGTGACTAGTAATACCGCTTCTGAGGCTTCCGTGTATACTCATACTAGGCTAGGTATCGATTCGGTTCAACTTTTCAATTTCCAGCATCATGTACTATAGAGCCATGTTGAAATCGACACCTATAGCTAGTAGAAGATGCTACCGATACCCCCCCCCCCTCCCCCCCAAGATTATTGAGGCCCCCAAGTTCGCATCTCCTCAGGGTGTGGGGGGTTTGCTCACAGGTACCCCGTCGTCGACACATGAGAGTTTCCCAAAATAGGGGACCCTAATATAGTACCCTAGATAGTAGGATCCTTGTTATAAGGACAGCAAAGAAACAGAACTCGTTGATGTTTAGGCGATGTTGGGTACTTGGGGGTCGAGGTAGGGCTTGGAAAGTTAAGGGTTTCGGATTAATGCCCTGCATCTGATTTCAAGCAACGGACACAATGGACCTCACCGTTCGTAAGTAAGTCAGCAACTGTTGCGCACCCCGCCTGCGATCGTATTTCCCTGAAGACTCAGAAGGAGGAGTTCCGTATGAACTTCGTAATGGTTTGTGGCGAGAAGGTGTTCACCAAGGACAACACACGTCCGACGATTGGCGCCAGATGCCAGGGGGCGAGCCGCGCCACGGCTACTGTGGGCAGAGCACGAGGAACTTCAGCAGTGAGCGTCACCCCTAGCTGTTGCCTGAGATGTTGGCACAGTAGATCATCTCCACGAACTCACGAACCCTTCGCACCAGTTCAGAAGCAGTGAGCGAGCACAAGCTGCGTTGATTTGCAGTCTTTAGCCTTGCAGGCCCGAGCCATGTAGTCATAGGTTCTTGTCGATTTGCTTCTCAAGGTTTTGCTTAGAAGTTCAGGAGACCCTAAACCCCTAAACCCCACACCCCCCCCCCCCCCCCCCCCCCCTTGGCTAAGCCCCAAAGTCTAAACTCGAGGCGTTCAGGCCCAAGCCCTAAGCTAAGGACCTGCAGTCCGGGATGCAACACCAGCCAGAGCCGGGGGACCAAGGTTTAGGTTTCGGGGGTTAGGATTTAGGTTTTCGGGTTTATGGTTGAGGGTTGAGGGTTAGGTTTGTGGAGTTTAGTGTTTGGGGTTTGGGGTTCGTGGTTTGGGGCTTTAGGGCTGGTAGGGTTTAAAGCTTATGGGGTTTAGGGTTTGGGGATAGTGTTTAGGGGTTACATACACATAATGTCCAATGCAGTTCTTCCTTCTGATGAACCAAGCTTATGGATAAGGTCCTGCGGCATTTTTCATAACAAGCAAGGAGTAGTCGTAGCTGAATAGGCAACCTTTTTCGGTTTATGGTTTATACAATTCTACCATTGGACCATAATTGAGAAGGTCGACCTTTCGGGGGGCCAGGGTACTCAGCCCCGAAGAAGGTAGCCCGAATTACGTTGGAGACTCTAGGCAGGTGCTGCGTCAGCGGAGCTTCCTAAACCATTGCAGACCGGAACAAAGAAATCACAGCCTATACCCTGAACCCCTAAACCCTATGCCGTGTCGGGCTTCCCAGAGTTGTTAGGGACCCAAAAAAGCACATAAGCATAAGCATGTTATGGGGATATCCCTACCTTATTGGGCTTCATTATAAGGGGATTTATATGGGATATCCCTACCCTAATTTTTGCTTATGTGCTTTTTTGGGGCCCTAAGTTGGTTGTTGAGTTGTTCGGCTTTCGGAGTTTGAGGCTGCAGCGAATGCTTCGCATGGGGTTTGGGGTTTTGGATCGGGTGAGGGCTGAGGCCTCAATGGACAGGGCTTCTGCAATGGGAAGATGTAATTATGTACAGTGTTTCTCCATGCCTTACATGATACTAGTGTCCCTAATATGGTTTAAGGTATATGCATGATTAAGGCATATTGGAGTCTTTGGGGACGCTGGCTTGCTTGAGATCCAGCTGAGCAGAAGTCACGCCCCGAACACGGAATCGCGCGACTGCTTGGAGGGTCTTTAGGGGACTTAGTAAGTAGGTAGTAAGTAGACTTATAAGTACCGTAAAAGGGACCTGAATTGGAGTTATGGTACTTATAAGTCCCCCCCAAAATAACCAGTTACTGAGTCCCCCGACCCTCCAAGTGGGCTTTTGGGTGTTGGGGGTTTTGCTTTTGGGTTTGGGGTTTAAGGGTTGGGGTTTTCCGGTTTTGGGGTTCAAGGGTTTTCCCGTTTCGGATTTTGGGCCATTTAGGGTTTAGGGTGGCTCTCCAATGCTTCCTTGTCCTGCGGTTTAGGCCCGTAAAGATTTTGAGAAGCCTTCACCCAGTATCGAAACAAAGGCCCCGTACTCAATCACGATCCCTAACATGGAAGACTAAAGCCCACCAAAATCCTTAGACTCACAAAACCCAAGCCCCAAACCTAAATCCCAGACCCGAAACCCTAAACTCCCTTACCCAAATCACCAAGCCCTACACTCCCAAATCGACCCCAAACGCAGCGGCCCTACACTAGGTGGGGGTACTTTGGGAAAACTTTACAATTCCACTTGTCGTTCCCATAGAGGTACCTTTCACAAATACTTTCCCAAAGGCTCCAAGTACAAATATAGTAGGTATATGGGCCCCCAAAGGATATACTATGCTGTTACTTGGACCCTTTGGGTTTGAGAGCCCCCAAAACTACAACCCAGTGCAGCTCAAAGGTCTGACCGTGTCAGTGGCTGGCTCCTCCACGGCATGGAGCAGGGACCTCAGATCTCGCTAGCCGAAAGCCGCTGCAGACCCGGGTTTAGGGTTTAGGGGTTAGGGTTTGAGGCTTTTGTAAATGGAATGTAAATCTGGCTAGCCAGTACTTTTATTCCTTGTTGTCTCTTGACGGTTCAGGGTATGGCTTCGGGTCGTATGGGTTGTTGCCCAAGCCTTATATGACTTTACGATTTGTTTTACTTCGGATCGTCAATCGAGAAGCACGTGCTAAGCACTTCGAGCTTTCGGATCTTTGTACCACAGGATGCTCGGTTCTCGTTGTATGGATGACGGGTCCCGTGCATCTGAGCAAAACCTTCCGGCCCTGTAGACTAGCACCGATTCTCATGTTATCCCGAAACCCCGAAACCAAGCCTCCAAAACTCTGCAGCTACAGTAACAAGCCCTAAACTCACCAAGTCCTACGGAATTTCGGGGTTAATATGGTCCCCAGGGTCGCTTATCATATGTATACCAGAATGTACACCGAAACCCTGTTCGAAAGAGAAAGGCCCCTTGTGTTACAGCCCCAAACCCTACAACAACCCACCAGCCCAGGACCCAGTGTAAGCCCTTATTCCCTTTTTTGGGGTTCAAGTTCCCTTATAAACACCCTTTGAACCAAATAGGGCCACCCTTTTTATTACCAGGTTACTCTTGGGTCTAGCAGCCCTAAACCAAAAGAAGTCGGAGCACACACAGAAAACCCCCTCAAGGCCCAAGCAGCAACATGGGCTCCGGCGAGACGGCGTCAGTGTCCGGAGCCCAAGAACCTAAGGTTTCAGGGGCTCATTTGTTGCAGAAAATTTTCGGCAGGTGCCGGAAAGTTGTTTTGAAACTGTACAGGGTGTTACAGGGTCTTTGCCATCTTCTCGGACGCTTGATTTCGGGGGTTGTTACTTTAGGGGCCTAAGTAATTACCTATACTATTTTGGGGTTCCTTATTATGTTTATAGTAATCATGGGCCCCAAAACCCTAGTCTAATCATTAAGGCCTCTATGTTACTGTGTTTGATAAGCTTTTACGGTGGCACTGTGGTGCACAGGTTGCCCGGAGCTTACGACATTAGGGTTTAGGGTTTAGGATTTAGGGTTTAGGATTTAGGATTTAGGGTTTGGGGTTTAGGATTTAGGGTTTAGGATTTAGGATTTAGGGTTTAGGGTTTAGGATTTAGGGTTTAGGGTTCAGGATTCAGGGTTTAGGATTTAGGGTTTAGGATTTAGGGTTTAGGGTCTTGCTTGTTTTGGCTGGTATTCGTTCGGGCTTTGTGAGTTTGGGTGTCAGGAGGGCTTGGGGAAGGGGGCCTCTTTTGCGCAGGCTTGCAGCTGGTTGACAGTTTGCTTTCTCGGAGGCGGCTGAGCTTCAGGCTTATCTGAAAGTAGCACTTGGCAGTTTTTAACTTCTGGGGGGTTATCTAATCCTACCATCATAGCTGACAAGGTCAACGCGTCTTAGTAAGGACAACACGTGCCATGTCGAAAGGGAGCTTGCGACCAAAAGCATGGCTAGCAGTGGTATGGGTCCGGTGCGCATGTAGCATATGCGCTGGCCTTGAAGCGGCTTTTGTACATTGACTTCACGGCCAAGGTACATGCTATATAGGCACATGGACACTTAGGGTACCCAGGAACCAAAGCCTTCAAAAAACTGCCTTAAACATTAATGTAGGAGCCTGATTAAGAAACCATGGTCCTAGAAGCTTTGCAAGGTCCAACCCCAGGCTTCTTGATCAGGTTCTTATACTAAACCGACTTTCCTGAACCCTCAAACCCAAACCCTCCAACGTTGGCTCATTCCTGGCAAGGTACTTTGACGACTAAAGTACCGATATGGTATATGAGCTTTCATCCTGCGGGTACCTTGCTATGAGGTATATGCAGCCCTATGGTACCTATAGAAGAGCTCTTTAAGAAACCATAGGCAGCTTAAGTTATGCCCGGTTGTTCAACGAAGCCCTTACGGATTCAAGGGCGCATGGACTCTCCCTAGCCCCATAACCCTAAACCCATCTCCGACCAGGTCGTGTGAGCCCATCAACGCTGGCTACTCCGGCACAATCTCGCCCGGGGGCCTGCAGAGAGAGTTGGGTAGTAGGGTTTAGGACTATAGGGTTTATATAAGGTTTAGGATTCGTCTCCAGGGTTCCTTGGAAGGGTTCCTTTAAGGGTTCTTGTTTTGCATATGCGTTTACAAGACCCATGTGATTGTGAATCCGGCTAGGCAGTTTAGTTTCATGGCTTGAGGGCAGCGTTTAACCATTGCATGTTTTCACGCTCTGGCACACATTCATCAACTATGGCAACCTTTCGACTAGTTAAAAGCAACCAGGGTATGTATGGATAAAGTTGGCTCAATACACACCTGAAGAATTGCCCATCAAACTCATTAGGGTTCCTTCATTGCATCTAAACTGTAACATACCCCCAAACCGATTCTAATCATGATGTTGATGATATACTGGCCTTATGGGTAGGTGTGATGCAGGGAAAACATTACCAAAGGTTCCAAAATCCGGGCTTTGGGTCGTAGATGCCACACTGTCTAAGCATGGGGGAGGGGGGGCACGATTCACGGATACGAGATCTAGGTTGGGTGACTAGGTGTTGGGGTTTTGAGTTCTACAGTTCTATTTGCTGTGACTTATCTCATACATCAGTCGCCCAGGTTCTCCGAATGGTAACAGTTGGTTTACAAGTACCCGTGCACTGAAGTTATAAGTCTTCTAGAACCCTGAACCCTACACTCGGTATGTACCCTGACACTCCAAGTGGTGGAAGCCCTGAGGATCAGCTGCTTCTTCGGTGTGCTCTCTGCCAACCCATCTGGCTGCGGCAGAGTGCTCAGCGGTGAGTTTGGGCCGGCCATCGAATTGTCGGGTTTTTCGGTTTGTGTAGCAGCGATTCAGGCCGGTTCATGGGTCGGAGATGGAGTCAACAGCCACACTGGTCACTGGTCCATCTGAATGCACGTGTGAGGTAGTGCACGCAGAGTTACTATGCAGTGTCAGTTCTTTTTTGAATACCTCCTCGCCGTCAGGTCCGAAGCAATGTGATGTTGGCGACACGATCGACGTGACGTTAGATGGAGCCGGCAGCCAAGATTTCCGGCGTTCTAACCTTGAACCTATGTGCAGTACAAGCTTAGGCCTCAGTTCCTCTTCAAGGCCTAAGTATATTTGGTCGGTTGTCAAACTTATGGTCCCTTTTTGGGTCCTTATTATAATACGGCACCTAAAAAAATGGTACCCAAAAAGGGACCCTAATCTTGACAACCACCCATATGGGGACATGAAGCCTGAGAGGAAGCTCCGTTTAACTGACCATGCCATATCAAGGAACTCCGCACGCCTGTGACTTCCAATAAACAGCCCTGTTATGGTGTGAACAATTATCCATGTGTGTCCTCGGATCTCTTCAAATTATATAAAGGGTTTAGGGTTCATAAGAACTCGGCGTTCTTCTGGTTGGCTCTTGGGACTTTAACTTCTTGAATTTCTATATGAACCATAATAAGGAGGCAAGAACTTAACTTTAGGAGGGGTTCAGAAGTCAGCCAAGAGAATACTATGATATACGCACCCTGAATCCCCGTTAAGTGTTACGGCCCCTATGTATTTGGGTGGCCGGGATCGAGTTCCATAGCAAGTGCTCCATTTCGCGTGTCTGTTTGCAGAGCCATCTCAAAGCTAGCATAGAACCCTGAATAGTCACTGCCACCAGAAACTGTAGTTATTGAGGCGCTACATCTCGATCTGTTTCACCCAAGCCCCAATGGCTGTATCCAGCCTGTGGTAGTTCTTGAGATTGAAGGTTTCCATAACAGCGCAAGTCACTACATAGTGCACTACGAACAAAGCCTTTGCGATTTCTATGGTCTGGAGGGCTAAACGAGCAGTAGATCACTGCATAGGCAGCTGGGCTGCTAGAGTTTGGGGGTTGTTCAAAGTCAGGTATCGCCAGTCTTATAAAAGCAGCACCTTTTCAATACCAAGCCCTGCACCCAGAAACCCACCTGCTAATGCACCGTAGAATTATGAGGGCAAATGCGGCACAGCGATGCAACGCAAGTACTTATTGGGGAAGGTCCAGTGTTCTTCAGGCATCCCTTATACTGATATAGTGTAGAATGCTCAGAATGGGTCGAGAGTCACAGAAATCCCAAAATGCTCTTCTACTGAATCCGACCCTATATTGGCCTCTCCTTTGTTGTCTTGTTTTGTAAGCTCTTTTTGTGTGTGTGTGTGTGTTTTGGTGGAGGTGATCCTTTCATTCCTCTGGCTTGTGGTTTACAGGTTCAGCTGAATCGGTTTGCATTTGAGCAAGCATGTGATTCGTCAAAGGCCGTATCCCATCATACACCCTGCTGAGGGAGAGCGTTCATTAGAGCACCCCTCAGCACCCCTTCCCAGCTTATGCTGCCTTGAACCCTGCGCACTGACCAGCCTTAAAACCTAAAACCTAAGCCCTCAGCCCAGACCCGACGCCCAACCCAGAACCCTGAGCACCAATTCGAAACCCAAATCAATAGGCCCCAATACCAAAACTTACATAGGGGGCTAAACAATTGAGAAACTGTTTTTTGGGTTCCTTATCACTATTACAGTATATTCTGCCGCAAAACCCTATGTATTCCTATCTTACAGCCTCTGCTGAGGTAACGGCCACCTTGGCACTCGCCAGGGCCATTCAGCAGGGCCCTCGTGTTGCTTCGTGCCTTGTGGCGCGGGTTGTTTTGGCTTTACCTGGACCCTGCATAACATACCTTTTTTCGGTCCCTTATTATGATTTCCTTATATAAGTCCTTAAAAATGTAGGTTGTTCAGGGTTGAGGTAAGGTCAGGGTTTAGGGTTCAGGGTGTGTCGCGTTCAGGGTTTAGGGTTGGGGTCGCTGTATTGCCTTTTGGGGTGCTGTAAGGATTGACGATGGGGTCAGTAGGCTCTCTATCTTCCGTCGGGTACGACCAGCCCGAAATTGTTGGGGTCTCTCTGTAGGAATTCTCCTTCAGTTTGTTAGTTTGTCCCCCCCCCACAGCGGGTTGTTCAAACTAGTGTTTTTGTTCTGGGTTTGAGAGTAACTTTGTTATGGGTTTAGTGGGGGTTGCACCTTTCAATCCAGCGACTACCACCCCATCAGAAAATCAACAACGAAAAGATGAGAGAACCACCACCGCTCGGGGAGAGTCCGGGCTTCAATGTTGGAGCCATGTGCGCGGGCTTCTTTCTTAACAATCAGGGATAGGCTTGTGATGGTCCTTCTATTCAGGATCTTACTGTTTTGGGGTCTACACCATATCCCGGCCTGCACTGCGAAAGCCTTGACAATCCACCTGTGGTCTTCATCGTGGTTCCTTTTTGTTCCTCGGCATGTCTAGGAGCCCTAAACCCTAAACCCTAAAGCGTAAGACTACAAAGCCGGCGCAGCGGAGAAAGGGGCGCATGTCAACTTAAAAAAAAGCGTCAGACTGGTAAGCCATCGAGAAAACCGACTGGAAGGCTAGTAGCGCGCGGAGATATGTGGGGTTTCTCAACACCGGCAGCACGCATCCAGTTTAGTCATCCTTGCGCAAGGGATCCTAGTGCTCAGGATTCATATTTCAGGTCCTGCAGCGACTCCAGCAATGTCCCTTTAGATGTATTCTGGGATCTCGCTATTAAGACTGGATAGGGAGTAGTATACCCTGATTTTTTCCGGGAGTACAGCCTCACGTCTGCCACCCTGTGAGTACACCCTTCAACATCCGCTTCCCAATGAGATCCTTCGTGCTCTGCATGAGTGAAGAAGCATCCCTACTGTATAACCTGAAGAGCGTCTTGCGTTTGGCCATATCTTTCCCGATTACGGGACCTTCAAAAAGAGTACTACAAGCCCTAAGCCTTAAATGCTTAAACGCTAAAATCAGCAGATGAGGTCAGGCTTGACGGCAACACGCTCTTGTGCGGATGTCAACAATGCCGCACTCTTGGCCATGCCATGAGTTTCCGCTAAACTTCAGTTTCTACAATTCTTAGCCCTGGTTAGTTTGGCACCTAGCTGCATATTTGTATCTACATTTCTGGATGGGATCTTTGTGGTTGGTTTGGCAGGTGGGGTTTCGAACCCGATTACTGCTTAAGGGAACCTTAGGGACTTAGGGAGCGCTAGAGACAGGGATAACCTTACAGGTGATACACTTGTCACCGTTGGTATCACCACTGTTGTTCTCAATCCTTGCGCCGTTGTCATTTCACGTTAACCAGCTAGTCCCATGTCAGGTTTTCACTAGAAGACACCCTGAGCCCCAACTCGCTGTGTTTCTCACTGGGCCTCCTCGTGTTCGCTTGAAAAGGAGGATTGAGGGATTCGCAGTGAAATAGAGTAGGTAACCTTTAACCTCAGAGTGCTATATTCCTCATACTATACCTTGCCCAAACATTAACCTGTAGCTATTGCAGGATGCTCGAGACCAAGATTTGCAGCCAGTGGCGGAGATCAGGCTGAAAGCGCATTGCAGCAGATGCGTTTGGCTAGGAATGAAAAGTCACCGTGCCGGCCGAAAAATTCCATTCAGCCACAGCATCGCAGACGGAGCCAGCCTTGTAAAGGATTCCAACAGAGTGTTGGAGAGAAAAGCCCCTGGATAAACACATCAAAAGGTTGGGATTGGTGAAGCAAACAAACAGGAGCGCATCCGTCCACAAAAAGCAGTGGCTACAGTGTCACATTCATTAAGACGGTGACGAAGCCCCAGCTTGGGCTGCAAAGCTTTTGAGCCAGCACTTCCAGCATCAGGTGGATGGAACAGGAGCTTTGCTTGGTCATGCAGCTTCCGAGCCCAACCGTTGCAGAGTCCAGCACAAACAAACCGTCAGATGCCGGCTGCGCTGGCTCCTTTTTAAAGTCGACAACGCCCTCTTTGAAACCCTATTCTAGACATTAAGGCCCCTATAGGTGATTCTCACCCTACGCGTCAAATGCTAGTTGCAACCCAACTCGGGCTTCTGAACTCCCGGTACGTAGAACAACGTCTGTCTGGGTTCGGGTTAAGGATCCAGTTCTACGGTTGATGATATAAATCCTGCATTACCCATAATAAGGAATATACCGTAATTCCCATAGTCTAGGGTCCTTAAGGTAATGCAGGATTTATATCATCAACCGTATCACTATGGATCCTAGAATAACTAGAGACTACTTTTAACTCCTCCACCTGAGACAAGTTGAAAGCCTGAGCCCAGAGCTCATTAAGGCCCGAAGAAGACAGGCCCCAGAGAATAGAGGCACAGCAAAATGCAGTCCTCTAAGTGGGACCCTAACCTTGCGAAAACGCCGGTTTAGGGTTTAGGGTTTAGGGTTTAGGGTTTAGGGTCTAAAGCCTAAACCCTGACACCCTAGACCCTTATCCATTACATCTCCACCCCTATAAACTCTCTAAACCTTACGAGGGCGCGAAGAGTCCTACCTGCTTGATTACATAATAAGTGTCGTTTGGGCTTAGGGAGAGAACTACCCATATCCTTAAACTCCGAGAATTCTGCGGAACCCCTTTGATCCTGATGGTACCTTTCAAATTATATTCCTTATGAGTTCATGGACTTTTACTACCTCTTTCTGGGTTCTTGTTAAAGACTTTGCTTTAAGTTACCATAACAGGGGTCTATAGTAAATAAGACGATTTCTTTATTCTGGTAACTTAAATGAAATCCCTTAACCCTAAGCCCTTCACCCTAATTAAACCCTGACCCCAGAAAGTTAAATTCTTCAACAGGAACTCAGCTTTGTGAGGCCTGGGGAGCGGACCTCACACTGAGTTGCAACCTGGGAACCATGAGCCGGGGCTCCGAGAGCTTCGGTTCACGCGCTGTGGAAAGGTTTCATGAGGACTTAGGGTTTAGAGGGTTTAGGGTTTCTATAAGGGGTTCCATAAGGATTTAGGGTGTAGGGTTTTCTATACGGGTTACATAAGGATTCTATGAAAGTTTAGTGTTTACAAGAAGGGTTCCTCAACGAGTTCCATGAGGGTTGTATAAGGGTTCCGAGAGGTTGTGTTCACGTTTTAAGAGCTTCTTTGCTGGGTGCCCTAAGGGTTAAATAAGGGGTTCTATAAGGGTTTAGCATTTACTACAGGGGCCCCAATAATTACCACTACTATTTTGTGGGTTCCTTATACTAATTATAGTATGATGGGACCCGAAACCCTAGTCTAATTATTAAGGCCCCTATATCAAGGGTTTAGGGTTTAGGCACCTCGAAAGGCTCTTCCATGGTTCCATGAGCGTTCTACCAGGGCCTTATACCTGCAGCTTTGTGGTTCAGGTTGAGGGCTTGGTACTTTTCGGGTTTCGGGCTTAGGGTATCTAGCGTGTTCGGGGTCTATATGGTGAGCAGTACAATAACGGCTTTGTTTGTTACAGTCTGAGTATATAAAGACTAGATCCCACAACGATATGGGAGTTTCCGAAAATTAGGGGTACCTTGTTCTTATCATTACGGAAGTGATTCGAGCCTCAGAGCTCCAGGTTTAAGCAGCGTTTCATGTTAACGGCTTACAGCGTTTGCGCTTTCAGTGACAGGTTTCGGGCTTCGGTTGTTCAGGGTTGAAGTTTGCGCAGCATGTGCTATAGGTTCGTTTTCGTTTGAATTCTTGTTGCTGGGGGTTTTCGGGCTCAACCAGGGTAATTTGGCTGGAGGATTGAGGATTGAAGTTATTATGGCTTCAAGGTGTCTGTTGGTGGTATGGCTTAGGAAGTCATTAAGATATAGGCATTATTTCAAAAGGTTTAATCGAACCTCGAACTTGAGACCATATGGATCGAGCTGAACTCCAGAGTGCCCCAAGCTCGCAGTCTGACCATCCCGAAGAGAACCGCAAGAGCCTGTGAACAACGAACTCCTACTCGTAGAACCCCATTAGTATAGCGACCGCAGTAATTGCCGACATTGTACCTACAGGTTGCTTGATATGGGCATACTTATCCTAAAAAGATACCCCCACAACCTTGTTCTAGTTAATAAGGCCCCCTAGACGAAATGCCTATACTACTTCTTATAGCAACAGTTTCTGGGGAACCCTGTTCGAATTCATACGGCCCCCAAACCCTAAACCCCAAATCCTTAAGCCATCTTCAGAGACTCCGTGCTCCCTAAGGACCCTTAGAGGAGCCTCTCAAAGGATCCCTTTAAAGGGATCCTTTGAGGGATCCTTTAAGGATCTTTAACGGATCCCTTAAAGGATCCCTTAAGGGATCCTTTAAGGGATCCTTCGAGGGTATTTACGTATTCTGTAATGGGGTCTATGAGTGATCCTTGAATCCCGTAACCCCTTTAATGCCAAGACGTTAAACCCTGGCACCTAAATCCAAACCCCAACACCGTATACCACAAAGACTCTACACCCTAGACCTGAAACCCTAAACCAAACCAGGAAACCTTAATGCCCCAAGCTATCCAGGCTTTGATGTCAGCTCTTGCGTCAAAGCTTGCGCGACGTCGGATTCCCTGGCAACTGGGCTTATCAAGACTTCAACAGGCCTGTTTGAATATTGTTTTTGTGTCAATATCCCTTGTCTCACCACCCTAATACTTATGTGGCCCAAACCCCTCTTGTCATAGTCTTCCCACAAACACTGTTCTGGTTCTTGATCCTCAGAGCTATTGGCTTTAGCCGAGTTTAGGGTCTTGCGCGACTAAAACCCGGGCAAAAGCATCTTGTCGGCTCTACACCCGAGCTTAGCTAGGACTTAAGTGTTTGGCTTCGGGTGTTGGTTTGGGAATTTGGTGCCCGAGCCCCTTCATTCGGGCCTATTCTTCGGGTGTAGGGGATTGTTGACCCTAAACCCTCAACCGGGAGTTTCTGGGTTTAGGGTCTTGCAGGATCCCTGGTGATTGAAATTGGTAGGGCTGCTCTACTGCAAGGTCCTATTATAGTCCGATTATAGGGTATTGAGTGAAGGTTTTAGGATTTTGCGATAGGGTTCTTGCCCATGCCAAGTGCCGTACCCTCAATGCCCATTCTGAATGGGTACTTTAGGAGGGATCTTGACTTGCAGGCCCTTCTAGAAGCCGCAGCCGGAGTCTTGAAACCTATGTAAACCCTTCACTCCAAACCCTAAACCCTCTAAATCCTAGACTTAAAGCTACACCCCAAGCTGCCATGAAAGCCCCATTTGCAGCCCCGAGTTGCAAATCCTGTTGGCGAGAGAAGTGCTATCAGGGCAGAGACCCGAGTTTAGTGGGCTTGGGGGTTTTGGGCTAACTTTAGAGTTTGAAGGTGTGATGTTTCGGGTTTGGGTTGGTTGAGGGTTGTTTTTTTTGAGAGCTGGGTGTTCTAGAAGTTGGTCAAGCTACTGGTGTAAGTATAGAAGCCTGAAAAACTATCAACACTGTTGTTTTTTCGGTTCCTGGTTTCGGTGTAGTGTAAGAGCCGCCCCAAAACCATTATTCTAAATGCCCTAAAACCTTAACCCTGAACCCTACCCTATCAAGGCTCCCTCCTCCGCAATTCACAGGGTCTTTTTGGTTGAGGGTTCAGGGGTTGGGGAGTTGCAGAGGGTTAGGGTTGGTTTAGGGTTTCGGCTGTAGATCTGTGAGGCTTCGAGAAGGATATGCCCTCCCGGAACACACAGGAATAGGACAAGGGGGTAGGATGTTCCGCTTCCCTCCTTCACAAGGACATCACGGTGGATGGCTCTACGCAGACAGCGGCGCCCTCAGCAGTGCAGGAACATCGCAAAATTGGATTTTGGAAAATATCCTAGAAACACAGGTTCGGGCAGCGCTTTGTGCACAAGATGCTGTCTTACTATACTATTACTTAAGTATCATTATGGTATACTTAGACCCCCAAAATACCCTATAAGTATATACTATACTATTACTTGCACCCTTTGGGAGAGCCCTTAGTTCTAAAACCTCTCATGCGGGAGTGAGTGCTAGGATGCCCAGTAGTACCCTTATTCCCTTTTTGTAGTCCTTAAAGTTACCCAATACCAAAAAGAGAGGCCTTTTTATTCTAAGGTTACTGGGTATCCTAGGAGGCTTTACCCATAGGCCCCATAGTAGTTCCTCTTTGGGATTACTTTATAGAATTCTAATGGTAGTTCCTTTTCGGGATTACTTCTAATGGCAGTTCCTTTTTGGGATTACTTTATAGAATGCTACTGGTAGTTACTTTTCAAGATTATTTTATAGGATTCTAATGGCAGTTCCTTTTTGAAATTACTTTATAGAATTCTATTGGTAGTTACTTTTGGGGATTACCTTATAGGGTTCCAATAGCAGTTCCTTTTGGGGATTACCTTATAGGATTAAAAAAACAGTCGTTCCCCAAATTACGTTATAGGATTCTTTCTGCAGTCCCTTTTTGGGGTTACTTTATAGGATTCTAACAGTAGTTCCGTTTGGGGATTATATACCGTTCTAAATATGAACCGCAAAAAGGAACCACTTTGGAGTGTATGAGTAAAGCAGCAGCTGCGAGCGATTCCCCGAACCGTAGGTCAGACTTCATGTTGGATGTGGGTTGATGGCAGAGCTCTTGTCAATGTGTACTTTAGGTTTCGGGCTGCTTTCGCCAGCACGCCATCACAAAGATCAGCAAAACACTCTCGGGCAAATCCATGACACCTAAGGTATGACAATTTCTTTCTGTCAGTCCAAGTTCCAGACAGACGGTGCCGAACGCTGCGATCTGATGCCAGCCATCGTGCCGGCAAGTACCGTGACTTCTTCAAAGCTGAGCCCTATGCAAGTTCAAGCCTGGAATTTTCGACGATGGTATGCTCCAGAACAATGGATTGTTTCCGCGAATACTTCATTCTCGATTGCAGCGGGCGAGCAAGTTGCCCCTGCTGAAGCACCGGCAGTGGCTCTTTCGGCGAGTCTGCATCGCACCGGCAGCGGCTCTTTCGGCGAGTCTGCGTCTTCGGATCCATCGGCCAGCAATGCTGGAGCCTGTAATAAAGCAAGTTGTTGCTGTATATGGCAAGGACCAAGGATACAATACAGACGCCCCTTCAGCTTGCAACGAAAATAATCAAGCTCACGGAGTTGTTGAATAGCCCAAAGATCAGAATGCCTACAGCAGTCCTGATTCAGGGAGGTCCAGAACTTACCCAGGGCATCACGACATCTTCAGGCCGTCGTCCAAAGCCGCAATGCATCATAAACAACAGACCAAAAACACGAAACTCTATATCCGGAACCCCTAAACCTAAACCCTAAACCCCTACACCCGAAAAACCCGAAACACTCAACCCCTAAAATCCACGATGTTCCTAAAGAGACTACTCCCCAAGCCGAGCAGCGACCACTTTCAAAATCATTTGTCTGATTATAAGTACCCTTATTCTACTGAATAAGAGCCTGCCTTTCAAAACCACTCTTATACGTTGCACCCCTATCTAACTCAGTAAAAGCACGTGAGTCCTGGACGGAGCCCAATCAGTCCTACCCAGTCACATGAATGTCACAACGCTCAGAATTTCGCGTTCGCTACTCAGCAGACTCTATAAGTTCTGATCCTCAGAGTCGTTGCTACAATCGTTAAACTCTGAACTCAGGGCTCGGAGTGGGTTCAAATTATGTTGCTATAGGGGCCCAAATAATTACCTATGCTACTTGGTGTATTGTAGAATAGGCCCCAAAATCCTATTCTATTTATTAAGGCCCTTATAGTAGAGATCATCATGAAGAGACCTTCGGGCTTACGACGTTCAATTAAAAGAGGGCGGTTTAAGGTTTAGGGCTTGGAGTTTAGAGTCACAAGGGCTGTTTAGAGTATACTGGGTTCATGTTAAGGAATTTACTTAAGCTACCATCATATAGACCCCGAACCCCAAACCCTAAACCGCAAACCCTGAACCCCAAACCCTAAACCTTAAACCCTGAACCCTAAACCCTAAACCTTAAACCCTGAACCCTAAACCGTAAAGCCAGTACAGGGTCCGAGGCCCGTCAACCTTGAGCCGCCCTCGTGTGGAAGCCTTTATAAAGGCTGTGTAGACGTCTAATATACGGGGCCTAAATAGTTACCTATATTTTTTTTTGCGGGGGGGTTCCTAATTGTAACTGTAGTATAATGGGCCCCAAAACCCTAGTGTATTAAGGCTCCCATATCAGACGTCTAAACTCTTGAACACAAGCTAGCTCGTCGAACTTTATTCCGCCAGAAACTCAGAGGGTTTCTCTGGAGTTAATGCCTAGACCCCCGTTTCGTGGGAGTTTGGGCGTTTTTATCGCGAGTCCGTCTTACGACTTTGCTATCGTTTTTTTTGCGTGGGGCCTTACAGGGTCTAAGGCTAACAGCCTTTGGATTCAACGGATGAGCTTTTTCGGGTTTGCCCCTTTTTAGAGTGGCTCACGTGTCAGGATTTGTGGCTCAGCCGGGGCTTAGCGTGCTGGAGCAGGGCTAGCCGGTGAGAGCCCTTTCAAAGCCCTTATCTTGCCGTAAAGATCCTTCGGAGGACCCTTATTAAACCCTTTCGGGTCCCGTGAGTAAAGCCAATCAGTAGGAAAAGTGTACCCTCACTTTTGGGCTACTCAGGAATCTAGCCTTTCTAGAACCCAAAAACCGTCTCTGTGGCCTGTTTCCCGATCCTGAGGTCAACCCAGCTGCGACAATTGCCAGCGGTGGTGCCGAGCCCCTCCGATGCACTCAGAGCTTCATGTGGTGGCCTTTAGCACATGATTTACTTGGAGTTGAGGTTAGGGGTTAAGGGGCTTGGGGATTAGGATTTGCGGTTTGGGGTAGAGGTTCAGGGGTTTAGGAGCTTGCTGTTTAGGGTTTGTGGTGCAGGGCTCGGAATTCCTAGACAGATAACGTATATAGTCTTGCATGTACTACCAGTAGACTATGTACTAGACTCCACAGATGATGTCATAATTGGAGGACTACTGTATTGATCTCGTTGCGGCTTGCTGCTCTTATGCACAGTATCGCACCATCGTCTGATTGTAAAGATGATGATAGCATCTGCCCTCTTTTGCTATTGCCGTTTTTGCTTCGATAGATCTGGGAAGGTTGTAGGCTCCTTTGGTTGCCATATGCGATGGCCCGCAGCAACTTCGAAAGCCCAAGTTGGAGGGTCGTTGAAGCATGTCTCTTCAATGGGAGGTCTCAATTAGTAAGTTAGTAGTGTATACTTAGCAGTATCTGCTTTGAGTCCCTGTGCAGCTATAGCATAATGATACCACCCCCCAAGCCTTATTTTCGCTGTGGGGGTGGGTGTCTGAGAGGGGTTATCAAAAGCGTTATTCAGGCTTCCTGTGCTTTAGATGTCTGTAGGACTCAGTAATAAGTTTCTGCCTGACTTTGTCTAGGTTCCTGAGTAGTACCGTTTGCCCTTTTTATTTCACGGTCCCTTTATTGAGGCCGAATAGTAGGAAAAAGGGTACCCTCATTTTGATCGGGGATGACGGAACGATTGACTTGACGCACGAGGTACCAACGGGACTGCAGTGAGATCAACTCTGGCTATGAGGGTGCCTACACCATGTTCTGCAACGTGGCGCGGCTGAATTGGAGACCTGTCCGGGGATGTGCTAAATTCGATACCGATGTTGCGGTTTGGTTTCCTCGACTGAGGCTAGTTGCAGGTTTGAGCGTGTAGAGTTTAGGGAGAGGGTTAAGAAGGTCATTAGTTCACATCAATCAACTGAGTTCGGGATGTAGTTTTTCTTGGTTGTGAGCACTGGTGTGCTGCTAAACTGCTGTAGCGGGGACTCAAGTTTCGCGCAAGTTTTGGTGTTTCGGCTTTAGTACCTAACCCCCAAACCTAACTCCATACCCCCAAAACTCTCAAATCCTGAGAAGCCGTTTCGAACCACACCTTAAACCCTAAAAGCACGAAGGCCACCCTACCCGACCCTAAGCCTTGCGACCCCGCAAACACGGCCAGATGGGCGTTCTCAGCGCCGACACCTCCTTCTGCGAAGCAAAGGGCTGCACCGCCACGGACACTGTGAACGCCGGGCTCCCAGAAGAGAGTTCAGTTCCTTTACTTACGAAGCATACAGAGAAACTTTAAGCTTACCCTACATGGCTTCTATAAGAGATGTTAAACAGTTGTTTGCCTTCGGTTCTGGGAGAATAGAGTTTATGGGCTCGCGGTGATCTAAGGGTTCCCCTTCTTCCGACCCCTGGAGTCCTCAAGCCTACCTCAGGAACAGAATAGTGTTCTGGGTATCGAAGATATCAGAGCCATGAAAAGAGAGACGGGTTTCTTAATCAAGGGTCTACATCGCTGACCACAATGGCCAGGATGGACAGAGGCTTCTATTATGTAGCAGGTGGAAGAGTATGGAAGACTTACCAAGACTATTCCTCACTGTTCATATCAGACCGGAAGATGCGCCTCCAAACCCTGCTCTATTCCATGCACGATCGTATTGCCGCATCTGCCAGGGCCCTGATTACAAGCAGCCAGGTCCTTGTGGACCTATGCAGTAAGCCTCAACTCGTAGGGTCGGGAAGTAGACTTATAAGTACCCTAAAAGGTTTAGGGTTTAGGGGTTTAGGGTTGGAACCCTAATTGGGGCTATGGTACTTATAGCTTATAAGTCCCTAAAATAACCAGTGACTCAGTCCCCCGACCCTCCAAGAACTCCTAAACTCCAACCCCGGGGCCCCTAAATCCCTGAACACGGAACCCTGATGGCCGAAGCTCTAGGCCCAGAAAGTTGGGAAAGGAGGGACCCTTAATTTAGGGCTCTTAGGGTTCCTTTAAAGGGATCTATAAGGGTTTAGGGTTTAGGGTTTAGTAGGGGCAAAGGAGGAACCCTTAATGGGGACCCCTACCCTATAATGGGCTATATAATGGGTATATAATAGCTATATTAAGTGTATGTACCTAGGGGTCCTGATTAAGGGTCCCTCCTTTTACCCTTGGATCTAACAGCTTCTACCGTAAACCAAATAAGTTGGAAACCGGATTAAGGCCAAGTAGTGCTAAGTAGTGCTGGGATTCCCCATACATTACTCTTGAGGATTGAGGCTCTTTTGTTTCCAACTTTTGGGCTTCTACTGTAACCCCAAACCAAGCTCGAGCCATATCTAAAGCCTCAAACCCCGAATCCGAAGCGAAGTCTCAGATAAACGACGAATATTGACCCAAACCCTCGCATGAGCTTGAGTCCCGTCTACCGCCCTTCTAGCACCCTTTCGATCAACCCTATTCCCTAAACCTTCAAGAGAACCTTTAGCCAGCTCAGCCAAGCTCCGGCTGTAAGCTGTTGAGGTCGACGTGGGCGGAGCGACTTCCGTAGTTGCCACGGGCTCTGCACTCCTTCATGGAGGCTTTCAGGGTTAGCCGGTTCTAGGGCTTTTGGTATTTAGGGCTTTAGGGCCTGCGACGTGCTTGGGTTTAGGACTTAAGGTTTCAGGGTTATGGGCTGTTTAGGGTTTAGGGTTTAGGGTTTAGGGTTTAGGGTTTAGGGTATCCCAAGGCCGTATTCAATTTCATCTTGCCTAGCTCGATGTGGATTAATGCAAAGGTGACAATCTGCCCCAAGGTTGCGCAGTTCAAGGGCTTGCCTACTCTACTTTGAGGGTCCATGTACATGTATGTATAATCTATCTATATAACTATATCTGATAATAATAACAGTAATAATGACAACAATAATAATAAGAAGAACAATAAGAAAAATAATAAATAATAATAATAATAACAATAATAATAATAATAGTAATAATAATAATAATAATAATAATTTTCGACCCTGAGTTGCCTGTACAAAGGGACCTTTTTGCGGCGATTGAATGGGACATTGCTGCGAAACAAGGTGCGTAAGCTCGGGTGAAGCAGTCATGGCCTTTGAGGGCTGTTAGGGTTTCGGATTTGAGGGCCACGCAGGGTTTAGGGGTTAGGTTCAGGGTTTAGGGTTTAGGGTTTAGGGTTTAGGGTTCAGGGTTTAGAGAAGCTGACTACTTGAAGCAACCCTCAAGAGCAGCTCCTAGACCAATGTATACCCTAGGTAGGCAAATGGAGCCCTAGGGTGAAAGTTAATGCCTCGTTACAAGTATGGCTATGAGCGGATATTCCTTCAATGGGTTTTGATTTTTTTGCATATGTTCAAGTAATGTTGCTGTTCCTTCATCCGCTTTTCACTACAAGTTTCATTCGTACTCGTAGTAGTGTCAGTTTTGTGGTATATTTGGTATAGCTTTAGCTGCCGTACTTACCACTCTTGGGCATTAAGCTTTGGGTGGTTTAGCGTCCCGGATTGCCTCATAAACACCCTTAGGGGGTAGACCTTAATGCCCATAATCACGACCTAGTAAGGCCTTCTTGAGGAAGTACAGCCCCCTACCCTCCTACCCCCCAAGGGTCCCTATGATTGCCCGCTTGTTCGCAGAATCCATCGACCAGCTGTGCGAAGAGGTCAACCCACAGCCGGCGAACCAAGCTTATGGATTCAACGACTTGGGTGGTTGTCAAAATGATGGTCCCTTTTTGGGGCCTTTGGGGACCCTAAATATCAATTAGGTGCCGTGTTATATTAAGGACCCAAAACAAGGACCCTAATTTTGACAACCACCCACTTGAGTTGCAAGATGTTTCGGGGTTTACACGTGTAGTGCTGCCTGTTCTGGTGCCTCTGTGTCACTCCGGAGACCTCCGAGTTTGAGTTGATGTTCCAAGGTGAAAGGTTTGATGTCCAGGGTTTGAGATTACCTGTAGTCTCCATTGTAGTTCCTTCCTTTGGGTTAATCAAAAACTATGTTTTAGTATCCTAACCATAGAGTTGGTTAACCAAAAAAGAAACTACAATGGAGACTAAGTTAGCAATGACCATTTCCATTTTCTAACCATGCACCACCACTAAAACCAAACCACAACAACCTATACCTCAACCCTAACCCAACCCAACATCTATAGGTAGAGCCCTAGGAAAGACCCACCTAAAGACCCAAAACCATAACAACCTCAACCCAATACCCATATGATGGAACCATTAGAAGACCCATACACCACCACATAGAAAAAACCCACTCTAAACTCCATACACCAATACCCCGATAGAAAAACCATATTCCCCAACCCGAAATCCCTAACCTTAGAAAATGGAAATGGTCATCTCTAATAAAATATCTATAACAGGAATAAGGTTTAGGGATAAGGTAGTCGCAAATGCTTCGCGAGGCTTCTGTCGAAGCGTCACCAATCATAATATTATATGAATGAATAATATTACAATTGTTTAGGGCATAAATTTCCACGAGCGCACACCATCCCAGCTTGTTTGAAGATGTCGTTTCATTTTATAATACAGTTCGTTTTGTTCAAATTTGGTGTTGCCTTTTTCATTAACTAGATAAATTAGGACTTCAACAAAAGCAAACGCGCTATATTCCGTTGTTTGGATGCCACCTATTGCATCAATTTCATCACCATTCTTTCTTATTAGTTCAACGTCATCAATGTTTTCATAAATTTCTTTCATGTAGTTGTGATTAGGATATCCATATTCGGAGTTCATCGTCAGGTAGTGAAACTTAAGCTCCATATCGCCCCTATGTTTCAACTCTCTGGCTTTATTTAAAACTAAGTAATAAACTCATAAGACGGATCAGGGTTGTTCTTAACGAATGCCTTAATTTTCTTCGCATCTTTTTCGTCCATGTTCATCTTCATATATATATATATAGGCGTTATTTCTTTAAGTGTTTTATCTTCAGAAATTCTTTTCTTAAGACCTACCAATAGGAATTTCAATTATTATCCTATCTTTATGCTTGCCAAATAACATAAAGTAGTCTTCTAGAAACTCATCATTCATTAACAACTGATGGACGTGATTGAACACTTTATCAATATCGGGTTTAGGTTTCTCGGGTTCACGCTGTGGTTCTGGCGTTTCCTCTTCATCAACAAATTTGTTAGGAAATTGTTCGTTAAATCGTTTGCGTATTACCCTTTTCTGCTTTTCGTATTCTGCCCTAATCTCTGCTTGTAACTCGTCGTTTAGTTTGCCTTCTTTCCTTAAATTCCCTAACCTTTGTAAATATCCTTTCATTAATACATTCAGTTCCGAGTTCGGATGTAACGCATAATGGAAATGGGCATCCCAGTTTTCGTGTTTTATCTTATGTCCGCATACTTCACATAATTGGCTCCCTTTTGCTCTCTCTTCTCTTCTCGCTTGGTTATATTCCTTCTGGTTTTTCTTGTAGCATTTTCTTTTCGCTTCACGGCACCTATTACAAGTCTTAAAGCCGTCAAACTCTTCAATATCTTTTGTCGCGCAACACGATTTACACGCTCGCTTTTTCATCTTACTATATTAAATAGTCTAGTCTTCAGGCACGGTTAGACTGTAACTAGGGCATATAATGTTGGGATATGGTGGTTGTATTTGGTCGGTGAGTATGTGAAAATGGGCTTTATGAACGAGTTGAATATTCTAACTTGAATGCCGTAGTGTTCAAACACCGGCAGCATATCTTGTATTGATGCCCCGTTCGTTTTGGCTCCCAAATCTCGAATGATTCTCCCTGGTGCTTCGTCGGGTTTAGGGTATAGGGTTAATTCCCCATAAAAAATGGGGGAATGGAGCCGTCCCTACACAATCCCCAATAGTAGTCTCATAACCCACCGGGTGGTTTTGATAGAGGGTACTGATTCAGGGCTACATGGCGTGGGAGTCGGGGGTTCCTACACCCCGAACCCTCATCCCTAAACCCTGAATCCTAGAACCCCGAAACCCTAAACCCCTAAACCCCTAAAGCCTCAACCCAAAACCCCTAAACCCTAAGCCCCTAAACATCCCTAAACAGTACCCTTATTCCCTTTTTGTAGTCCTAGGTTCCTTATTAGGTTAACCAATACCAAAAAGGGAGCCCTATCTATTCCTAGGTTACTGGGCATCCTAGATACTATAGTGCACGATACTGCACTGGCCTATACGATACTCGACTAGACTATACTACGATGTAGTATTATGCCATACTATGGTACGACACTCTCGAGGTACACTGGCACCCTCTCCATTGCTTGCAACTTCGGCGTAGTCTCCGTGCCATCGCAAACGTGTGCTGCCAGGGGCTTGGGAGACGACTTAGGGGTTTGCAGGGTGGGTTTAGGGGATTTAAAGGTTTACCTATAGCCTCCATTGCAGTTCCTTTTTTATGCTTGACCAAAAACTACATTATAGGAACCTAACCATAAAGCTGGCTAACCGAAAAAAGGACCTACAGTGGAGACTATAGGTAGTTAGGACGGGCACGAGGTTAAGCAGCTTCGGACAGCTGTAGTACGGACACGAAGCTGTTGAAAAGCCCGCTGTCGGCTGCTTGATCCTCTTTACGACTCCGGAGGATGGCACAAGTTTAAAGACAGCTTAGAACAGCCCGGTTAACCCCTACAGACGGCTTACCTCATCTTGGGATTCAGGATATCGTGTCTGGCTAGAGAGGGGTATGTGTTCAGGGTTTCTCTACAGAAAAGACCGGGGGAATGCGCAGCCCTTACCATAGTACCTCATTGGATCCACGCGCACCCGAAGCCCTGAAGGTTCACGTCGCTATGTTCAATCATATATACTGAAGCCTTGAAGTACCCATATAGATACTTTGAGGTCCAGGTATACTAAGCTTTATAGTATATGAGCTATGAGCACTTGGATCGTTCGGGAACTCCAAATCTGAAGTTCTCAACCCTGAACCCTCAATCCCAACCCTCAACCCTGAACCCGGAGCCCTGAAGGCTGAACCCGGAGCCCTAAACCCTGATCCCCAAAGCCCCAAACCCTAAGCCCTGCACCCAAAAGCCCTAAACACCAAGATCTGACACCCCATAAAGCTCAAACCCTCAGTAAGAAATCCTACTATCAACCCTCGATTTGTAACACTAAACCCCGTAAACCCCAAACCGCAAATCTTATAGACCCCAAACCCTACATCCTATAAGCCCTAGGCCCCAACCGTCCTTCAATGATTCCTAAACCCTGAGCCCTAACCTCCTAAAGCCCCTAAAACCCTAAATCCTAAATCACCCTAGGCCCTAAACCCTCAACCCCCAGGCCCTAGTACGCTAATTATATTTTACGGAACCCTAAAAAGATTGGTTCCTTAGGGTCCAGGTAAACCCTAAACCGTTGTAGGTCAAGCCCTGCGAGCCCTGGGACTTCGTCGCTGCAACGCTGCACGGGGCCAGCCGGGGGTGTTAGGTTGAAGGGTCCAACGATTAATGGTATAAATCCTGCATTATAAGGAATATACCAAAAATCCCATAGCTTAGGGTCCTTAAGGTAATGCAGGATTGATATCGTCAACCGTAGTTAGCCCTAAAGGTCCAAGTACTCCCTATTATAGGACTTTGGGTCCACTTTGGGTACCAAAAACCGTTAAGAAGGACTACTTGGACCCTTATGGTGAGGCTTTAGAGTATTATGGTGATTGGGGTTCGGGGCTTGGGCGTCTGGTGTATTTAGGGTCGTGGGCTTCGGGGACCCGATGAGGGCTTTGCGGTGTGGGTGGATGCATTGTTTTTGGCATGTGTCTCCGTGTCAGCGATTGCGTGTGTGTGTGTGTGTGTGTGTGTGTGTGGGAAGTGGCAGTTGCCTGTTCGATTGTTTGCGGGTTGGTTGCCTGCTGGCTAGCTGGCTGGCTGGCGTGCTTCCTTGCTTTCTCGTCTCTTTGATTTTTGGAGACATGAATCAAGGTGCGGCCAAAAGGTGCGTGAACCCTGAACCCGACCTGCAGGTTTGGGGAAAGGCTGCCGAAGTCCCGCAGACCCCAGCCCAGCTTTGAAGATGTTGAACCGTGAACATCTGCACACCTGTGTCCGAAGCCCTAGCCGCCACATCCGGAAACACTCTCCAACCCTATAAACCCTACACCCCTGATGCCCCCAAGCCCCTAAAGCCCTAAAACCCAATCCTCAAACACCCCTGAATCCTTAAACCTATAGGCCCCCTATAGAACCCTTAAGGGGGCCATGAAATTTCAGGGACCCTCATCTAACTTTCGGAGCGACTCAAACCCTGCAGATTCCTTACGGATCCCTACTTGGAGGTTAGGGTTTAGGGTTTAGGGTTTCATGGGTAGCTATAAGTAGGTAAGTAGGATTAACTATGCTTATAACTCATATTAGGGGACTTATACCCCATTTATAATTAACTAGCCCTGAACCTCCAATTATAAAACCCCTTTTCAATTTTTCCAATCCCTACAGATCCCTTACAGGGAACTCCAGAAAGTTGGAATATGGTTTCATGGTAGGATACCCTATAATTTACCATAGAAGGGTTAGGATAATCATATTCCAACTTTCTGGCTTCTACCTTAGACCGGTTGCAGGCATCGGGCCTGCTCCAACCCCGCGATCAGATCGTGAGTGGCGAGTCCGGCCGGGCCTCCGGGGGATTCGCAGTCTCCTTGGAGGGTCTTTAGGGGACTTAGTAAGAAGGTAGTAAGTAGACTTATAAGTACCCTAAAAGAGACCCTAATTGGGGTGATGGTACTTATAAGTCCCTAAAATAACTAGTTACTAAGTCCCCCGACCCTCCAAGTATGCGTAGTTGTAGCAGTAGTAGTCGTGGTTGTAGTGTCAGTGGTGCTGGTGGTGGTGATGGTGATGGTGATGGTGGTAGTAGTGGTAGTAGTAATAGTAGTCGTAGTAGTAGCAGTAGTAGCAGTAGTAGCAGTATCACTTTTGGAGGGTACTATCATCCTGGTCTGCATCCACAGGTTCAGCTTTACTTGCGCTTTAGCTCCTCTAGGACACTGGACACGTGAGTTTTATGGAGTCTTCAAGAGGGTTTTGGGCTAGGTCCTTCCTTCAGCAGTTTAATGTCATTATGCTGTTTCCCTTCTTGGATTTCCGTGTTGGATCTGAGTATATTATATCAAGAAGGGTACCCTTCTGTTTGAGTAATCACGGCGAGTAGGGCTTAGGGTGAGGATTCAATGGATTATTTCCCACGACGATTCTTTTCGGTCCTTAAACAGGTGTATCCTACCAGCAGCTGTATCAGCACGCCAATCATACCCATGCAAGGACACTTACGGGACCGATATTTACTGGGCTCTCGTTTTGACATTGAGCCTGCAGATTATGCACCCGAGGCCCCAGGCCCTTTTCATTTTCGAGTCCCTTATATATGCTGAAATTGAGTATTAGCGAAAGAGAAGTACCCTGCTTTTAATGGGGGTCTGGGGTTTTGCAGCTAGATTCGTCCAAGTACCTATGATTTGCTCTCTGACCCAAAAGAGCCTGCTTAGGAACCCGGTTAAGGCACACTTAGAGTGTTTTGGGCTCCAGACGAAACTCTTGCGTTGGGGTTGGAGTTCGAATCCTCCCAAGCTTGACTGAGCAGCTAAAGTAAAAGCCAGAAAGTTGGAATATGATTATCCTAAACCCTTTCTGGTAAATTATAAGGTATCCTACCCTGAAACCATATTCCAACTTTCTGGAGTTCCCTTTACTGAGATTTCAACGAATCTGTCCCAGAGAACTGGGCATCTGCATTAGAGTTTTCGGGCTGTGGTTTGGGATTTCGGGTTTGATGAAAGTTTAGGGGTTGTCGGTGATTTACTGTAGCTTACGGTGTAGGCGTGTGGGCTTGGGGGTAGGTTAGAAGCTGCCCCCACCCTGTAATAGTGGTATAATAGGAATATAATAAGGCCCTAATATGATCCTATATAATCCTTACAGTCACTATTACAGGGTGGGGGCCCCTTCTAAGGCATAGGGCTTTGAGGTTGTATGTATTGTAAGTTGAAAAGGCCCGGAGTCTGCACAAGAAAAATGAGAAGAAGCCGAAATCCTCGAGTAAGGTTTTGGGGTATGTTGTACTATAGCCATAATAATGAAACCACAAAATAGCATAGGTAAAAAGATTTTGGGGTATATTGTACTATAACCATGATAAGGAAACCCCAACATAGTATGGGTAAAAAGGCAGAACAAGTCGAAAAGGTGTGGGCGAGTGTGGCAACGTCAACATTGAGTACAGTGGAGACTACACGCCGGGAGCCAAATGTATACACAGGCGAGCATGTACGGGGCTTATAGTGTGGAAGGTCCAGGATGCGTAGTAAAGATTCTTCCGGGTGTAGGTCATTCCAGAGGGTGCGCCATTTCATCAACGACCTCGGCTTTTCCAAGAGTATCAAATCTCCCTCCTGCAAGAGGTCCTGGATCGGGTCAAGGCGCCCCTGAGGTTCGGGCGGTACCTCAGGTTGATTGGGTCGCCCACAAGCCCAAAGGGTCCAAGTAATAGTATAGTGTATACTTTGGGAGCCCATATACCTACTAAGTACCTACTATGATGGCACTTGGACCCTTTGGGAAGTATTGCTGGCGACCTGGCTGACGTCCGCTTGGTTGCACGGGTTCTACTCAGGGCCAAGGGCCTGGAGAGTCTTTTTTCCCGGTTGATTTCCGCGATGCGGAAGGCAAGTTCCTCACCATTGAGCCTGACATTTATCTTCGTGCGAGTGATCAGCTCAAGAGAGGCCGCCTCCTATGGACCTACCGGCCTGTCTTTGGAGGCGTCGGTGGGGAGGACCAAAGACGAGCGCCCTACTCTTGGAAACGACAACATTGAACGCCAGTTGAAGAAGAGCCGCACACAGCTCACGGTCCCCTGCGTCTTGCGGACATGCTCCGCTTCGATCTGAAAGTTAATATGTACACCTTCCAGACCACCTAAGCCCGCCATCAGTTCCCGTCATGTTGGCATCTAACCATTCAGGCTTGATGCTGTCCGTTTTGGTCAGGGTCTGCTGTGGAACGTAGTCGTCAGTTGCCACTCCCTGAAGCAACAATTGCTGCGGCGTTTCAAGCATGTGGTCAAGACCGTGACTGCGGCCAGAGATGGGGGTTTCCGAAAATCGGGGACCCTAGTATGGTAATTACCATTGATAGTAGGATCCATAGTCTAAGGACCCCAATATATGGTACCCTTAATTTTCGGAAACTCCCATCTCTGGCCGCAGCGAGTATAATAAGCTCATTTTAAGGCCCACAGCTCCGTCCAAGCCCTAAACCACAAATCCTGGTTCCTTTAGGGTCTCAGCCCTCTGGCTGATGGACAAAATCCTGCATTACCCATTACCTGTGGATCCCAAAACCTACCGTTTAAGGGTCAGACCCTCTAATTAAGGGGTCATAACCTACTATTTTGTAGGGTTTGGGGATACAGGTATAAGGAATATACCATAGTTCCCATAGTTTAGGGTCCTGAAGGTCATGCAGGATTTTGTCCATCGACAGTATCACCCTGAACTCGAATTCCCAAAGCCTCAGCCCTAAACCCTAAACCCTAAACCCTTAAAAAAAAAACCTAAGCCCTAAGCCCTAAGACTCTAACGACTCCCGAGCCCCAAGCCTGCAAACCCGAAACGGGGCGTTCTGGAGTACCATCTTTTTCTTGGTCTTGAACCTGCCCCTTAAAGGAGCCTAAGACATCAAAGTCTGTATATTCTTAAAATGTTGTTCTCGCTGGTTAACTCGAATCCTGGGATCACTTAGTATGGTTACACCGAATCGAGCAAGTTGTTGCAAGGCCCTTAGAGTCAAGTGGAAGGCATCTGCTAATCTCCGAAGCTGACCGAAACATCTCCGAAACCCTACTTATCTAGGTAGGGCTTTGGGACATTTTATATTTTCCCTTATTGGGCTTAAGACGATCTTATTTACTAATATTTTTCAAAGGCTTTAAATGCCCTACCTAGTACTTTGAGTTCCAGTGTGATTGACAGGACCTTCTTTCCTGTAGGTCCCCCCCCCCTAAATGGGAGTTTCAAAACATCGGGGACCCCAATCTAGTACCCTAAATAGTAAGATGCTTATTATAAGGATCCCGAAATAAGGTACCCCCCCAATTTTCGGAAACTACCAAATCTTGCAGCGGGGCTTATATAAGAGCTTGTAGACGAGTAGGTCACGGAAGTTCAAGGTACAGAAAACATCTTCCACATAGCACAAGCCCTGCACCCGAGACTGCCTTCGACGGTAATTGGGTGAGGCGTTTTAAAGGTTCGATATTGAAAACAGAAGGTACAAATGACCTGAATACCTTTTAACTGGACCCCCTCCAGCTTTAAGTGGTTTGTGTGATTCTCCTGGGATCGTTCTGGGCGTTTCATGTTGCCTTCGAGCTTTACAGGCTTCAGAAGTTTCGAATTTAAGGCCCCCTTCACTAGTTATCACAGAGACACATGTTTCTGCCGCGAATCCAGAGGAAGTGCTCTTCAAATTCCTTCAGCCCTCACCCGAACACTAGCCGAAGCCCGAAGCGCTGAACCCTTGGCCCGAAGCCCTGAACACCCGCAGCCCGGTAAATTTGTTTCGGCTGAAGGCTGACCTGCAACCTCGGTGTTTTGGAGGCGCCAGTTCGTCTCCTTCCGGGGAGCTTTCCTCTTTGGGATGTACTGTAGCTCTTCCAAAGATTTCGGATTCAGGGCTCACCTGGATCCTAAAGAACGTCCCACGTTAAGGATTAAACCCTAAACCCAAAAGAACTTACCTTTAAAAAAAATTGAAGGATTTGTATAAGGAAGTCATAGTAAGGAACCTTCGAAAAGGTAGGTTGGCGGTTAGCTAGTTGGGTTCAGGTGGGGTCTAGGATTAAGGTCAAGGCGAAGGGTTACCAAAGGCCCCTCCCAACTACCCTGTAATATACCTTAAAAACACACCATCAAGAACCATAAGAAGCTCTGTTGAAGGGTATTTTGGTTTTGATGTCGCTTGAAATTTATATTCTGTTCAGTTTGACCTCTTCACAAGTCCGTTTAGTAGTCCGCACCAGACTACAGCGTGCTTAGTAGTCCTGTGTGTCCTAGACCAGAGGGTGTGTGCAGAATACTGTTGTGAAATGAGGGTTTACGGCCTAGGTTTACGGAGGAGGGGGTCTGTGTAGACTGAGACCGCGGAATAAAGGACTCAGGGTTGTGGATTATGTGAGGCTTTTGCAAGCATTCTTCACAACGCTGATGAGTTTATATGGTACTCGTTCGAGAAGTTGTTTTCAGAGTGCCACAAAAGAGATTCCTTGCTTTCGTTAGCCGATCTCCTTCCAAGCAAGTGTATTCCCATTGGTCCGTCCATGGACCTTCGGAGGAAACCGATTCTTGATATATAGCACTTGGAGGTACAGGGGTAGTTATGATTGGGGTTATAAGTCCCCGGATATTCGTTATAATTACAGTTACCCTACTTATAGCCGTACAAGTACGTACCCATGAACCTCCAAGCAGGGAACATCTCAGGGCTTTTTGGTGAGAGACTGCCGGGCTCCCTCTGAGCATTTTTCAGCTGATATTTTTGAGCTTTAGACTCTGGAAAAATCTTAGTAGCTGAGTGGATATATGACCACTATAAAACTGAAAGTTTACACTTTTGGGGGCCTATGAACTCAGCAAGTAAGAAGTAATTACTGGGAAATGGCATCTAAACCCCTACAATGAATACCAGGTAAGGTAAGCTTCGGAAGTATAACCCTAAGACTCCATGTGCCCATATAGTAAGTACTTAGCCCTTAAAGGGGTCCCTATATGGGTACTTTAAGGCCTAAGTACCTACTATATGGGTACATGGAGCCTTTGGGTAGCAGGCTGGCGACTCCTCCGGATGCCGCCGAACATGCCGCGACCCCATCTGAAAGCTGAAAGACACTGAAGTCATAGGAGGCCACAAGGGGGTTTGGCCTATGGGGGTTTAGTAGGGATTAGGGTTCCCATAATAGGGTTCATATTAAGGAATCCCTACCCCAAGAATCTTAAACCCCCTTTTGGCCTCCCATCATGAAGGTTTAGGGTTTCGAGTGTAGGGTTTGTAGTTGAGGTTTCGACGACAAAACCTCAAACCCAAGCATACCTAAACCCTACACCCAACCTACTTTTCTGCTCCGTGAGTTTTGAACACCAAATGCGTGTAGCTTGCTAAATCGAAACTCTCTAACGGATCCTGCCCCGGTGGCCCCAAAGGCTTCACTTTAGAGTATCCTATACCCTACTCTGCTCTACTCTACTCCACGACGGTGTAGTGTGCCATCTTGTGTTCGAGTGATCCTCGTTTCAGGGCTTAGGCTTCTGGCAGTACGTACTTCGCCCACGAAGCTCCAGCAATAGAAATGTGAGACGACCTAGAGCATGTCAGTTTCTGCATTCGAGGGTTTCGGTTCGGCCGTAGACCGGGTTTGATCATGGGGTGTATGCCGCGGTTCAGAGCAGCATTTACTGCTTTGCGGCCGTTATATAAGATGCAGAACTGAACTTTCCACTTCCTCAGGCCCACGAGCATAGCAAGTAAGACATTCTCGTGGTACATCTCACCTTCCTATCCCTAGTTTTGCATAATTCGGGCTAGGCTCGAGGGTTCTGCTTCAGGCGGGGCATGTTTGAACCTTGAGCCTGAGCCCTTAACGCTATACCCTTAAGCCAAAAAACAGCCATAAGCCCCTAAGCCCTAAACCCTTAGCCCAATAAACCCCCATAAGCCCCTAAGCCGTAAGCCCGTAGGCCTATAAACCCCTAAAGCTTAAGCCCTTAGCCCTGTCAACCCTAAGTCCTTAGCCCTATAAACCCCTAAACTTAACCCCATGAATCCCCAAACCCTAAGTCCTTAGCCCTATGAGCCCCTAAACCCCAATAAGTCCTTAGCCCTATAAGCCCCTAAACCGTAAGTTTGAGTTTCGGATGAGTTCTTTTTTTTACAGGAAGCTTCTGGCTCAAACACTCGGCAGTGCCTGGTGTGACTGAGGTTCCTCGTACGGGTCCAACACCACCGCACCTGGGCAGAATACTAGGGCTCCTTAGAGGGATCCTTGAAGGGATCTTTATCGTTTAGGGCTTTGGGTCTACTTAAGTGCATGCTTTGGGGCCTGACGAGTTAGCAAATCAGCTATCTCATGTTGGGGCTCCCTAGGAAGGTTGCGTAGGGCTCGTTTGTTTGACTGCTTCTGCAACTAAGGATCGTATATAAGCTTAACAACTCAACAATACAGTATCCGCTGAAGCCCTAGACAACTTGTTCGTGGATGTTCTGCGCATGCTGAAAGGCGTCCAAACAAGTACCCAAAGTCCGGCTCTATGCCCAGGTAGCTACGGTGGAATCCTGCATTACGCATAATAAGGAATCTACCATAATTCCCATAGTTCAGGGTCCTTAAGGTAATGCAGGATGTATATCACCAACCGTAGTTCAAGGCAGACCACCACTTTAGTGCTTTTTTGCCCGCTCAGGTGACTGTGGAAGGCGAACAATACACGGTCTGGCCAGGGAACCCAGCCTAGGCTTCTTTACGTTCCCTTAAAGGGTACTATCGGGGTCTATAATATCACCCTTAAAGGGTACTATGGAGTTCTTCAATAGGGTCCCCTCTAATGGTGGTCTTCGGCCCATCTAGGGTTCTATCAGGGTTTCTTTAAGCGTTCCTCTGAAGGGTTCTGTAAGTTTTGTTTAGAGTTCTATAGGGGTTTTCGCGCTTGGGCCTTAGGGTTCATAGGGGTTTAGGGGTCGAGACATTCAGGTTAAAGGGTTAGAAACCCCGTCGGATCTCTAGGCGGAGGGGTTCAGCACAAGTCCGGTGGTTTCGGGTGTACTCGAGGGTTCCATGGGCACTTCCGAAGACGACAATAGCCATCGTGGCTTGGGTTGCAAGACGGTCTAGCAAGACCTTACTTATGCCCATGCTTGCTAAGTCGGCGGAATCATGCCGGGCTGAGCATCACATCAAGTGCCTCTGTTTGAACACGACGGCTGGGAATAGTCATCCGCCGCTCGTGCAAGCCAGAGTCTAGGGCTCATGGTTGCACAGTTCGAGCTTACATTGCTTGGATGTCTAGGATGCCCAGTAGTACCCTTATTCCCTTTTTGTAGTCCTAGGTTCCTTATAAAGTTACCCAATACCAAACAGAGAGGCCTTTTTATTCTTAGGTTACTGGGTATCCTAGTTTGGATGTATAATGGCAACACATGCTTACTCACAAACCCTAGTCACAAGTAGCCCGACTTGATGCCCGAAGCTCTATTTTTTCCAAGCCCCAATACCCTAAGGGTCCATGTACCCAAATAGTATATACTTTGGGCCCAATGTACCCATATAGGGAGTACTTTAAGCCCAATGTATATACTATTTAGGTACATGGACCCTTAAGGATGTGCAGCTTCCCAGGCCAATCCGCCGCATTGCACACGGAGGCACCGGCGTCCAGGCTGGGGTTGCTCTTCTTTGTGTTAAGGGTCCCTTTTTGGGTTTGGGGTTTAGGGTTTAGTGTGACGAGCACATAAAAGGAACCCGCACCCTAAGGTCTGAAATTGACTCACATCGAAAATCAGCTTGTCATGAGTGTTAGCTAGACTCCAAGCCATATGTTCAGGGTTTCGTGAATTCCTTCTTTTTTCTGCTGGTCAGCCCAGGCTGAATAGGGATACTGGGAAAGTGAGAAATCTCGAATCGCGACTTCGACCCCCGAAAACCCCAATCCCCCAAAACCTGCTCCCTGCACTAAACTCTGAAGCCCCCACCTGCAACCCTCAAACCCCACTTGGAGGCTCATGGGTACTTATAAGTAGGGTTACAAGTATTTGTAAACTTTATACTTATAACCCATGTCAGGGGACTTATAACCCATGTTAGGGGACTTATACCCCCCAACGTATAACTACCCCTGAACCTCCCAGCAGCAAAGGCCATAAACCCGAAATGCCGAAGGGAGCCCTAAGCCTCTCGACCTTATCGACCCGATGCTGTCAGGGTTGTGCCAAGCATGATGATCGGGAGTCGGGAGATGCGGAGGGGGAGAGGGGGGATGTCTTGTGGATCAGGGTCTGAAGTCGTAGGGTTTATAGGGTATAGGTATCAGGGTTTAGAGTTTAGGGGTTTAGGGTTTAGAGGATACTTGAAGTTTGGGGTTTAGGGCTTCGGGCTTCGGGATACACGATAGGGTAATGATTACTTATACTCCTAGTATGGGTGGTTGTCAAAATTATGGTCCCCGTTTGGGTACCCTAAATATTAGGTGCCTTATTATAATAAGGACCCAAAAAGGGACCCTAATTTTGACAACCACCCTGGTGGCTGCAATCGGAAAGCCAATTGGACGTGGATGCTACGGCACATGCCATGAAGCTCGCCGGAACTCGTCTTCTTTGGCTTTTCGCGTGGTTTTGAGATTTGCAAGGCTGGATGGCCCTGAGAGGAGCCAGATTGTCATCGTGGACGAAGCCAGGACTCCAAAAGACTTGTCCCACAAACCTTGTGGAGATACTTGGCATGGTCTTTGAGGGAAGTCGCATGGCTTCTGTCTGGAAGCATGAGCCCGAGAAGCCATTCTTTGAGCTTCCGTTGCTCAATCGCCGTGCCCGGGTTGGCATCTCCATGCAGCTCTGTGGAGTGGCATCTTCTTGTACAACAAAGTCCCACTGCCTTTGGGATAGAAATCATGACATGTACGTGGAGATGTTTTTCGGACCACAGGCCCGTGTGGCACCTGGCATCGCCGCGTTCCACGGGCTCCCATCAGCCAATTCCTTGTATTGGACCCATCCTACATTGGTGTCACAATACTCCTGCTTCGGTGCATTATCGCAGGGCTATGGTGGTGTCCAAATTCGTGGTTTGCCTGGAGAGCCGAAGCAAAAAATTGCCTGCTATTCCGGACGGTGGCTGCACTATGTCCGTGCATGCGGCATGCCTTTGCAGCGTGTGCCACGGGGTGCTCCGCCCCGATGGTTCGCGCAGCAGCATACCCGTCTGCAGGATTTGGTGCGTGTTCTGGGAGGCATCGATGCAGCGGAGTTGGAGGATGCTCGTGTGGAGCTGCGACTCTCGGAGAACGCCACGTTTTGGGAGGAGCAGGTGGTGCTATTGCGGACCATCTTCCTGCAGACAGCTCACCACATCAACATCCGCATGTTGCCGGTACATGCAGTTAAAGAGCAGCTACACTATGCGTTGGGCTGTGCTGCTGAGGCAGGTCTCTTCGCGTTTGGCCGCCTCAACTCTGGCGTTGCTGCACCGGCTTGGAAACACCGCGACTACAGCCGTCTCCTACATGCACTGGGTGCGGTGAACAAATTCACTGTCCGGAGCGGCTATGAGGCTTGGCGAGACAATGTGGCCTGGGGTTCAGGACTTGCGGATGGTCTGCAAGTTTCCGTGCAGTATGTGGATATGTGGCCCACCAATCCTGCCGTCCCCCGTCACATTCCAAGACTGCACATCACCAATGACATGACAGCGCAACAGGTGGCAGATCTTGGCCAATCTACTCTGGTGGATTGGGAGGCAGTGGTGCGCCTCACATTCCTTGATGCGTCCATGGTGCCGGATGCATGCGCAGGACACACATATTGGCGCTTGCCCTCTCTCCCCCAAGGTTCTCGGCCGTAGTTTCTGAAAATCTAGCTTCATTTTCTGCAGGGGCCCTGCGATCAGAAGATTTCAGGACACCATCTAGGATTGCCCAACTGTCCTCAGCTGTTTTTGTCCTTTCTGCTTGAGTTTGTTTCCATAAGCTTTGTTTCATGCCCTCGGGCTCTCAAAATCGCCCAAAATCCTTGTGTACTTCGCCTTTGGGCCTAAAATCCTTAGTTATTAGCTTATGAGTCCTTAGACCTCTAGAGATGCTCGTTTTGCAGTGTACTAGGACCCTAAACCCTGTAAACTTTAATAGGGCTCTACAGGGTTCTGTCAATAAGTTACGGGTGCTTCAAAGGACAGTAGAGACCTCAGGCAGGTTAAGCACTCGGAAACAATCCAGGTCCCCCCAAGTGCCCATTAATAACACCCTTACATTCGTTAATAGTGGGGGGTTAGGGTACATTGCACACCTGATGTCAAAAACCTCCCGGATTCCCATGACTGTCTCATCCGTCTAGTTCACCACGCTTTAGGGACGCCCCTGCTGAAGCCAGCACGGAAATCATGAACCCTAGACCCTGAACCCTACAAAGAGGAGGACAATAGCAACGCAGACACCCAAAAGCCCCAACCCCATCAAGCCCTGAAGAACGCGCCATGGAACCCAAGAAGCGAAATTACCGAGATTCTCATATCAAAGGCCCTTCCTCAAAGGCAAACCTGTCTCCCGAAACTCCAAACTCACCCAAGTCCACCCCAAACGGCCCTGAGTGCCAGAGATTCCTTGCGTGCTTTCCAAAGGCCTGTGGCAATGTCCTCTTCGGCTTCGGCGGTGAAGTTGAATTGGCTTGCCACGGGCTCAGCAAACCTATGTGGTTTGCGGGTCCCTCTTTTTCGTAACGTATGTTTGAGGGTTTATGGTGTATATTATAGGGTTTAGTGATGCTGCTAACCACTTGTTCGTGTCAGTTTGGCGCTCCAGGGTTTAAGGCATGGCTCTGCCTTTGTGCATGCGCGTGTGTGTGTGTGTGTGTGTGTGTGTGTGTGTGTGTGTGTGTGTGTGTGTGTCTGTGTCTGTGTGTTGGATGGAGACTGCTGCCCTGGCTTTTGCAGTTTGCCGAAGGCAGAAGACCAGGTTCACGGTTTCGGGTGTACTACTGCTTAGGGTCTGAAGGTTTGTCGTTTCCTTTGGTGTAGCAGCGGGTTTAGGGTCAGTGTATCATGGATCTAGGAACCCTTCATTTATACCCCAAAATGCTAGGGTCTAGATTCCGGTGTTGTATTGTCATTTTGTCTGACACCTTCACCGCTTCTTTCCAATTCCGAGCATCCCATCTGGTGTCAAGGCCGGTGTGCTTCGACCTATTGAGGCTAGCATGGTCTGGAACTAATCTTGCCTTTGGTTAGTAGGGAATGGAGGAACGGGTACAAGTATAATTACTATCACTACCATTCTTCCATTCCCTACGAACCAAAGGTAAGTAACCCCGCAGCTCCAAGCCCCGCAAAAGCACAACGCCATGCCGAAACCCTAAAACTAACACCACAGCTTAAGCTCAGAAGCCGGCAATTCTGAGCACGCAAAACCTTGAATCCTGACCCCATGCCCTGAACACATCCCAATTCCTAACCCTTCTTCCACTCCCTTCCACCAAGACAAAAACACTAGTACCCGAAGCCCTAAACCTTAAACAAGTGTTTTGGCAGCTGGGCTACTTTTGCAAAAGCTCGTTGCGAGCGGGCCTGGATCCTGTGGAGAAAAGGTCACTTTGCATTAAAACATCCCTTAACCCAAAGAGTCCTAAACCCTAGACTGTACGCTCGACCACAAAACCGAAGCATCCTCCTAAGGCGACGATGGCACTCTCTCGGTCACCAGCCACAACTGCCAGCCGAACCCTTGTGAGGCTCGGGATCAAATGGTTTAGGGTTTAGGGTTTAGGATTTGTGTCACAGGGTTGGGGGTTTAGGGTTCATAGCCTCAGGGTTTGTCTACCGTCTCCTGAGGAATGATTTTTTGTCTTCGTTCATATAAAACCCAAGAGAATATTACAAATAGTTGTTTATTATGGTTCTAAGGAGGGGTACATATCAGCACATCTTAACACTAAGAAACGCTTTAGAATCCTGGAGCTCAAAATAAAGAGCCCCAAAAGCTGAGTGTTCAGGGCTTCAGGGTGTCGTCGCTCGTTTAGAAAAGAGCTCGAGTTGTTCAGATTGAAGTCCCGAGGATGAAAAATTCAGAATTTGTGGGTTTTAGGGTTTTGGGTTTAGGGTTTTGGATTTTTGGTTTGAGGGTTTTGGGTTTAGGGTTTGAAGGTTTAGGGTTGAATACTTTTTTGGCACCTGTTCCTTAAAGGAACCATTATAAAATCAAAGCCTATACCTGTTTCTCCCTGGTTACTTCAAAGTCCGGTAGTAATTCATTGTAGCCAGAGCCTCTATTGCAATTTCTTGTTTTGCCTAAGTAAGACCCCCTTCAGCCCCCTTAGCCCAAAACCTGCAATGACGGGGCAATGGTGGCCAAAAGACGGCCGACTTCTCAAAGTACTACACCTATGTACGAGTTCGTGCTGTAAGCCCTAAACCCCAAACCCTAAACCCTCAAACCCTAAACCCCAAACCCTAAACCCAAAACCCTAAACCCTAAACCCCAAACCCAAAACCCTAAACCCTAAACCCCAAATCCAAAACCCTAAACCCTAAACCCTAAAACCCGAAACCCAAAACCCTAAACCCAAAATCCTAAACCTGAACCACAGCAAGGGCTGAGGTTCAGCCTTAGGGCTCTACAGCTCAGGGTGGAAAGTTGGTTTAAGCTGTTTGGGTGGTTGTCAAAATTAGGGTCCCTTTTTGGGTCCCTATTATAGTACGGCACGGGTCTTGGCAATGTTCAGGGGCATGTAGTGTTTCGGGTGTTGGGGCCCGTCGGCTGAGACGTCTTATCAAGTACATTTCTGAACCTAACCCCTGAATCCTGAAAGGATATCAATGGGATATCGAGTATGGGGGAAGTAAGCTGTGCAGTGGAACTGTCACTACGAAGAGGCTTAGTGCCGCCATTGGCGCCTCTGGTGACTTTGTGCCGACCACCATCGCCACCTCCACCACCACAACCACAAGTTAAGATGCGGTAGCAGCAGGCAGCTTCAAATTAACAGATGCTATGCAGGTGATGCGCTAGGAGTATAAGCCAGACAGCTGGATCAACATGATCCTGCTGTCTTTAACGTAAAGTCGAGGGGAACTAACCTTGCACCAATCATGTGAATCCTTAGCACTCAATAAATCAGAAACCCTAAACCCAACACCCCGTGTTCGGTAGAAAGGAAAATGGGGGTTCCTCGAAACGAAATCTTAAACCTTAACACACTAAACTGTTCCCTCCAAACAGCAAACACTCAGCTTCTTCTATCCTGCTTCTTCTATCGTGCGACCGCGCACAGCGTCGGCATCGTTGTCCTTCACCGACACCGAGAAAAAGCCGAACAAAGAGGATGGTGTAGACATCATGACTCAAAAGAAGGACTGTCACGCGCTGAAACGGCATACAAAGGTTGACGAGAACAAGGTCAGTGTGGAAGAAAACACGAAGTGGAAGGCAGAGGCTCCCACGCACAATGGCTTCTTCCCACATGGAGGTGTGCCGCGACAGGCACTAAAGCCTCAAAGGCAGCGCGAGAGTGGGCCACTGCGCCTTCTGTACAGAAGGCGACCCCTGCTCAATTCGGCGCTAGGAGAGATCGGTCCCCACTTACCTGCCTAACTTCGAGCCCTGCAGCCTAATGCCCTAAATCCTAAACTCTCAGCAGGCGGGCCTGTTGATTCAAGCAACGATCTACGGAGTCACTGGAGCCGGCTCCCCAAGACATCAGACTTCGCGTGTTGAGACTGAGGACCCCAGGTTGACGGCTTGGGGCATTTAGGCATACCTATAGTCTCCATTGTAGTTCCTTTTTTGGTTTTACCAATTATATATTAAGGATCCTATAAGGTAACCCCAACAAGGAACTACAATGGAGACTATAGGTAGGGTTTTAAGCTTAAGGGGAAGGTCTTGGTATTTTGAGGTATGGGGTTTTATAGAGTGGAGCGTTAAGGATTTTTCGGGTCTTTGGGGGGTCCAGGGCTCAGGGATGGGGTCGGGATTGTAACCCCTATAGATCCCTTTAAAGGAACCCTAGGGGTATATATATATATATATATATATATATCTGTAGATCCCTTAATGGAAGCCCTTAAAGGTACCCCTGTAGATCCCTTTAAAGGAAGGTTTGAGTTTTGGGGGTCGGGCGTTTAGGATTTAGGGTTGTTTAGCGATCTGGGGCTCAGGGTTTGGGGTTCAGGTTCTGAAGTTTAGAGTTTAGGTTTTGGGGGGTTTTAAGGAACCCCAAGTGGGAGTTTCTGAAAATAGGGGACCCAACATTATACCCTAAATAGTAGGTATAGGGGTACCTTATTTTGGCGTCCTTGTAATAAAGATCCTACTGTTTAAGGTATTACATTGGGGTCCCCGATTTTCGGAAACTCCCATTTGCAACTTTTGAGCTTCTTGATTGTAGACTCTTGACCAGCACGCCGCCTTTGTGCAAGGGCCCTGCTAATGATATTGGTGCGGAGATCCGGGGTAGTCCATCTTTCAAAGCAGGAGGATTATTCACAGGGTGTGGGGCCGGTATTTGGGTATGACCTTATGAAACGCACCTGTGTTAGAGCCATTGCAGTACTTGTGTTGCCGCAACTGAAGTTTTGGGTTTGGGCCGGGGTGGGTCTTTCCACTAACTTCCGACTATTCTGGGTATGCATTAGGACGCCCTTAGATAGCTGAAGTTTTGTCGCATGAGAGATTTCAAGGGTTGTAGGCTCAGGGCTTTCGGGGTCTAGTTTAGTCTACACGACGGGTCTTGGGGCCTATGGCTTTGAGAACTCAGGCTTAAGCTTATAGTGGCAAAGCCTATAGAACCAGAACAGTTGACAGTATCGTCTATAGTACGAGGGTTGCCTGCATTAGGCTTCGGCGAGTGTCTTTTTGGGTACGTATTGAGACTTGCGGTGCGTACTAATAATAGAAAGCATACTTCATGGGACCTACCGCCATCGGGGCCTCTTCAAAAACAAAAACGGGGTTTACTATCGGGACCTTAACAATTACCTATGCTATTTTGAGAGTTCCTTTTCGTAACTATGGTATAATGGGCCCCAAAACCTTGTTCTAATTATTAAGGCCGTTGAATTATACCAGGTTACTGAGAACTGGTAGCCTCTGCAGTAGCTCAGCAGCTCACATGACCCTACACCCTATAGCCATAGCCTTGTTAACCCAGAACTCAGATATCAAAGAAGCCCTGCCTCAAACCGAAGACCCCCATCCCCGCCATTACGCCCTCGCCTCCCCCCGCCCGCCCACGCACCCTTCATTGCTCCATACCCAAAACCCAGACAGACGGCTAAAACCCTGAGATGAGGCATTAAACCCCATGTCCTCATCCCTAAACTGCCCTGACCCGAATCCTACTTGGAGGTTCATGGGAACTTTACTTATATGTAGGGTTATAAGTAGAGTAACTACTATACTTATGACCCTTGTTAGGGGACTTATAATCCCACTTACAACTACCCCTGAACCTCCAAGTAGACCCTACACCCTTCAACGATGAGATTGCGCCTCTCATCTTCGATACTGACCACCTCGGCACCGGCCTGGTCGACTGCTACAGCAGGGATCCTGGGTGTTGGCGTGTGAACAGGGCTAAGGCAGCAGAGGGCTTAGATGTGGATCCTTAAGTCTCCATGTGCCCAAATAGCACAGACCGAGTATCTATATGGGGCCTGCATTTAAGGTTAGGAGTTAGGGGATTACTTGTGCCTGGCAGGATGCAGGGTTTCGGATTTTTCTGTGTGCGGTTTAAGGATGACGGTCTCGTCGGAGGGGGTCAGGTATCAGGTGTTGATGGTGCTTTGTCATGTCATTTTCAAGTTTAGCCAAAAACCCACAAGCCTAAACCGTGAACCCTAAACCCAAAACCCTAAACCGTGAACCCTAAACCCTCACTCTGGCCCAATCTGATGGGTCCGGGCTTCCGGCTTTTGAGTCCAGGGTTTGGGGGTTTAGCCTGTACCTTCAACCTGAATAACCTATATGGGTGGTTGTCAAAATTATGGTCCCTTTTTGGGAACCCTAAATATTAGGTGCCGTACTATATTCGGGACCCATAAAGGGACCATAATGTTGACAACCACCCATATACCTTTTGGGGTATCCTTCGTATGATTTCCTTACATAAGTCTTTAAAACGGTATGGTTATTCGGTGTGTAAGGTAGAGGCTTCTGGGGCAAGGAGTTGTGCGGGCAGGGGCCAGGATTTGGTGTCATGGCGGTGCTGTCTTCAGAGTTTTGGACGAGGCTTTGCCGCAGTTCAGCATCGGGGGAAGCAAACACATCGTATCCGAATCTCAAGCCCAAAGTGAGAGTCATGGTAACTTAGACGCCCCAGGAACCCTCTCATACGCCTGAGATACCACTAATACGCATCATGAGGGCTTCATTAAAGTGAGAATCATGGGAAGGAGGCCCAAAGGAGACCGAAACTCCTGAATCCCTAAGCCATGAGCTTTCCTGAACCCCAATCCCGAATTCATGAAGCCCCACACCAAAGGAGTACTTGAAGGTTTGCCAGTACAGTTGCAAGTGTCTTAACTGTATAATTGAATACAAGTATAGTTACTGTATTTAAAACCCTATGGTTCCTAACCCTAAACCCTAAACCCTGTTCCCAAGCCCCCTGAACTTTTTAGTAGGACTCAGGGGCTGGCCACTGGTTCCGCACGAAATTGATGGTAGCCCAAGCCCTGACTCTCAATATCGAGGTTTCAACGAATAGTCCCTAGTCACAATACTGTTGATGATATAAATCCTGCATTACCCATAGTAAGGAATATACCATAATTCCCATAGTTTAGGGTCCTTAAGGTAATGCAGGATTTATATTATCAACCGTATCCCCTGCATCCCCTTAGAGGCCTAAGGAACCCTCAAGAACCCCTCACTTAAGGGGAACCCTGAAAAACCCGAATAAGCAAAGATCCCCTTGTAATCCCTGTCCCTGTATCGAGGATTGAACCCTGAGTCATAGTATCGCCTCCGAGCCCGCATACTAATCTAGGGTCAGTGCATCAGGAGTGCCTTATAGAAAAAGAGTCCCCCGGTATTCAACCCCGATCCTCCCAGAAGTTAGCATCGACTAACACCCATGAAGCCAATGAAACCCTAAACCCTAAAACCCTAAACCACGGAATCCTAAGCCCTAAAACCCTAAACCTTAAACCATGGAGCCCTAAACCCTAAAATTTTAAAACCCTACACCCTAAACCATGGAACCCTGAACCCTAGACCGGAAGAGTATATCGAGGCATCAACCCGGAGACCACGGGACGCTTCGAGGCCACGTGTCGGGCGCCAAGCTGCTCCAAGCTTCTGATCATGGTTTAGGGCTTTGGGGTTTAGGGGTTAGGGGTTTAGGGGTGTGGGGTTTAGGGGGTTTAGCGGTTTAGGGTTTAGGGGTTTAGGGTTTAGGGCTTTCGGGTTTGGGGTTCAGGGTTTAGGGGCTTGTGCTGGGGATGTAGGGTTTATGAACATGGTTCAGTGCTTGTGGTTTCTGTCTAGTTACTCGTCTCTGTTGGGGTATTTAGGGCGTATAGGGCTTTGGGGAGCCTGGTTTTTGGTTTTAGAGTTTCGCTTGTAGGGCCTGGGGGTTATGGTTGGAT